>WTSP01008229.1:0-62337 GCA_025331215.1 Actenoides lindsayi
TAGGACAAGGGGCAATGGGTGGAAGCTGAGGCACAGGAAGTTTCATGCAAACATGAGGAGGAATTTTTTCACTGTGAAGGTGACAAAACACTGGATCAGACTGCCCAGAGGGGTTGTGGAGTCTCCCTCTCTGCAGATATTCAAAACCCACCTAGATGTGTTCCAGTGTGATCTGGTCTAGGTGATCCTGCTCTGGCAGGGGGGTTCGACTAGGTGATCTTTCGAGGTCCCTTCCAGCCCCTGACATTCTGTCGTTCTATCATTCTGTGATTCTGTGTGATTCTGTGATTCTGTGAAATCTGGAAGTGGATGGCAAGTAGAATCTCCATTGTAGTCTAGGTTTGTTTGAAGTATTTTAAATACTTTTCATACTGTTAATGTTTCCTCTGATAATCCTTGGGCTTTTTTACTAGAAATTCATTTTTATCTATATCCTTAGAGCAGCATTTAATGTAGAAGTTTTACTTTGTACAATTGCAATATACATTAAAGGAAAAGGAAATATTTTCTGCATATTTTAGTCCAATCCAAGCTGAGGTGCACATCTGAGATTCCCACTCAGGAATGTAGCTGTTCTATGCTTTATTAATGGTCAATAGAAAGAGGCAGGAATTTAAAAGATATTGAGTTAACTTAAGAACCACACTGTTCTTTTAAGCAGGTTATTTTGCACCATGATGACTACAAGACAACCTTGGCAACAGTGTTTGAGTTCACGTTAGATATCCAAGTCCCCAAACCCCATGAAACACAGTGAAATGTAACTCATTTCATCTTATTTAGGGAAGATTATGGGAGACAGAATATCACTGCAATCACTGTCACTGGAAATGTTCACGTGAAAGATGAGCATGATTACTCATGTTTCTACATTATGCTATTCTGTAAATTACCCTTACTTGAAATTGAATATAATGAATTCGCAATATAATTGTTTATAACAAACAAAGAATCACATTCTTTCATCCCTAAAAAAGTTGAATTGTTACAGTATTTAATATTGTCACTGTATCATTTCACATTAAAGATAATGACTCTAGCTAAGTTAGAAACAAATGAACATTAAATACTATGACTATAACATGATACCACAATTTTGGAAAAACTGTGGGTTGCCATAACAGTTTTAAAGGCTGAAGCTTTACAAAATGTTGAGGAATGTAGAAGATGTACAAAAACCAAACCCCAAAATGATTACTAAATCATAAGCATTTTTACTATAGAAAAATATAAATATAGGGATGATTGCCAACTGAAGCAAGAATATAATACGCAATAAAATTATGATCAGAATTTCTAGAGTTTCACTTAATGATGAGACTCTTACTAAAATACATTTTTGCTTGATCTCTGTTTCCTTCTGTAGTTAGGTATTGCTTAATTTGTTGTAAATAAATACTACGATTTTTTACTAGCTGTCAAGGCATTAGGTAAGGAAGGACATACTTTATATAAAGAAATCATTGTGGGTGGAATGTGGTATCTATATTTTTCTGCAGAACCATAATATGCTCCTGACTGATTTCGGCAGAAGTGCCATGAGATTAACGTCCAGTGAGTTACAGAAATGCAAAACAATTTCCAGACACCAGAAGGTGAAGATGAGGAGACCAAGAGAAAAGAAACGGTCAGTTAAAGACAGTGTCACTTCACGCAGTTAGTCAGAAATCTCTGAAATGTCTTCTAAATTATTCTATCAGTTTGTGCCCAGCTGCCTTAACAACAAAAACAATCTCTTCATTAAGTAACCTATGGAGATTGATAGAGGTTGCCAGAGGTATTTTGATTTTATCAAAAGCTAATATAATATCTCTGAGTGAAAAAAGACTGAACAAGACTAAGTCCAAATTTTCTGAACTGATGAATCTGAAAGATTCATTTCTGAACTGATGAAACTGAAAGAGGAGAAGAATGCTCAAAAAAAAGTTTCTGAAGCTTTTCTTAGCAAGCTTCTATATAAGTGTTTATCATATACATAAAGTTAAGCAAATCTGTACTAGAAACAGATGTAAAATTAACCTAAAGCCATAGAGATACATATGAAAGTATCAGATACGTAGGACCCTTTTAAGCTCATCTACCTTCTAAGACTGTTATTCTTGTGAGATCTCTGTTTGGTGCAATTTTATTTGCAATGGCTATTATTCTACATACATTGTATGACTTCCTTATCTATGGATGTTATTGTCTGTTAGACAGGCAATGGTGCCTCACATAGGGTGGAAGGAGCTTATCATTCCCACTGAAGATGACAATATTCCAGGCTAACCCTTTTTGGGTTGGGGTACAAAGGGATAACAATATTCCCCAAAGGGTAATTGATTTGGGACATAAAGTACTTAATATTATGTCACATCCCTTATCAGTTACAAACAGCACTGGGCTGAGACTCACTGAAAATGGATCTAATGACTGAATTTCATGTCCCCAAACCTGTATCTCCAGAAAACATTCTGGCGCACACTATGTCTCAAACACCTTTTCCACAGAGTAACCCGCTGGAAGCAGCCTCTCTGCTATGCAAGTCAGTCCTTACTTCCACACAATCATGCTCTGCCCTTTCTGAGTTTCCCTACAGGAAACTCAGGCTGCCAAGCAAGAGAAAGAACCTTAGTTAAAGGTATTTGCTAACCACTGGAGTTTTAGAACTTGAGGAAATAGAAGATATTTAGAGGGTTGTGTTATGTTGGTTTTTTTTTCAAATAGCACAGCCCTAAATTTCAAATTTTACTGAATCTCAAGCCACTCTTTCTGTGAGTCTGACATTTATCCAGACCACAGGTAATCTAATCAGTCTTCATTCCTTCTCTGTGTCAGACCTTTCCAATCGTCTGTCATGCTGCCTTGTTGTTAATGAGTCAGATACATCTTACCTTGGTCTTAGACCTTTGGAGCATGTCCTGCCACATGATTTCATCATTTATGTTGATGGGCAAAAAATCAGAAGTCTGTAACTGCATTATGACAGTTCTTCACTCAAAATTTTCCAGAGGTGGTCCCACACCCTTACTGACCAGATCTATCTCTAGAATTGAAAGTGCTGTCAGGGTTATTTGTTCCAATACTAAACACAACCCCTATAAGATCAGGATGCATTGTCCTTGGTTGTAGCTGGCAAAAGTCTATTTGCATGTTGAAGGCAGGAGATGGGATATCTGGTGGAGTTTTACTAATCTTTGAACAAGCAACAACAGTAAATGTGTAGTAGTATAGTAGGGACATATTGTGAAATTCATAACCTTGTAGATAGTGATTTTCTCCAGGAACAGGACAACAAGACATCTCTAGGCAGCCGAGCATGCTCAACAGACAAGAACCAGTTTTGTGGCAAGAATAAAGATTTTAGGCTTTAGGTCACTAAAAGAACACAGTGATGAAGAAGAGAAGATGAAGTGAATGACCATCAGAGGTCACGAAAGACCACTGAAGGGAGAAAAGACCCTAACCCTAATTTTATTATTCATGCTTGGACTATGTAAATGAATTCCAGGAACTCATTAGCATAAGACTGCCCTTTCTAAGAAATATAATGTATATGTATGTTTAGCCTGCATATAAACTATATACCTAGCTTGAGTCAGTATGCACATTTGGAGGAGTGATCCCCTGTGTGTACGGCGCTGCAAAATAAAGAATGCCTGGTTAATACCTTTGGTTATTGAGTTTTTCACTGCATCAATGTCTTTGACAGTCTTCCATAATTTATTACCTTCAAAACTTCCATTCTGTTCTTTGATTTTTTAAAATCCCTCAAGATCAGCTACAATTCTGTTTTGATTGCTTATTGTAGGAAAAGGACAAACCCTAATAATTTCTTCTTTCTGAGTTTTATAACACAGTTACAGTTTTTTGTATTTTGGCAAATATACCTTTCAGCTAAAATGACTCAAGAATGATAGAACAATCATTGCATCATGTCTTATTTTTAAATATATGTTAATCTTTTCAGTACTCTTTTCAAAAATGCTTTTAAAAAATAAAGTATCCTAAAAGAATGGTTCTTCTACTTTTTTTTTGTCAATTAAGCCCTATATATGAATGATTATTGTGCTAATAGTAGCTATTTTTAAGCATGATGCACACTGTGAAGCTATAATTAACATTGCACATTGTATACATTACTTATCCTCAACCAAAACTGGGAAAAATGTGCTTTCTATCTTCTTTGTGCATGTAAACATATTGCTTACACTAGTGAATAATCTGAGTAAAACCAGAAGCAAATTGCCCTATCAGCATGTCATTCTAAAGCCAAATTTCTTACGATTATGAAACCATTATTACATATTCCTCCTACGGTCCAAAAACACCTACATACTGATGAAAATGAAACTCTTGCTGAATTGATTCCCACATATTCTCTGTCTATTCCTGATGTTTATGAATGTCCATGACTTCTAGAAAGGAATTCTCCATTTTAATTCCTACTTTCATGCAACCATCTCACAGTACGGGTTCAATGACATCATTCTTAGGTAAGCATATGTTGGGAAAGGAGTCAAGAAGCACGTGACACAGGCAGTCTCTGGTGCTGCTCCAGAGACTACCTTTCGTGGCTTTGGGGTAGTTCCAAAATGTACAGATACAGATATAAAGAGAAATACTGAAATGATTCCCATATTACTGATATTCAGACTCAGAAGGCAGTTGTAAAAATGGGACTTGAGCTGTAATTGGTCTAAGTTCTTTGAAAATTTATTCAATACTCTTATAAATTAGTTATAGCCCATGACTGTTAGACAAAAAGAGCTCTGCAGTCATACTTCTTTCTTTCTCATTTCCAAAGTGGTATGTAAGAGCTTTTTACTCAACGTATTCATCAATGACCTGAAAGAAGAAGCAGAGTATACCCTCATAAAGTTTGCTGATGATACTAAACTGGGAGGAGTGGCTGACATACCAGAAGGCTGTGCTGCCATTCAGTAAGATCTGGACAGACTGGAGAGTTGAGCAGAAAGAAACCTAATGAAGTTCAACAAGGACAAATGTAGGCTCCTGCACCTGGGGAGGAATGACACCACACACCAGTAAAGGTTAGGGACTGACCTGCTGGAAAGCAGCTCTGTGAAGAAGGACCTGGGAGTTTTGTTGGAGAAGAAGTTGACCAAGAGCCAGCAGTGTGTCCTTGTAAACAAGATGGCCAATCGTATCCTGGGGTGCATTAAGAAGAGTGTGACCAGCAGGTCGAGGGAGGTTCTCCTCCCACTCTACTCTGCTGTAGTGAGACCACATCTGGAGTACTGTGTCCAGTTCTCAGCTCTCCAGTTCAAGAGGGACACAGAAATACTAGAGAGAGTCAAACAAAGTGCTATGAAGATGATGAGGGGACTGGAACATCTCTTTTATGAGGAAAGGCTGAGAGACCTGGGGTTGTTTAGGCTGAAGGAAAGAAGACTGGGAGGAGGCCTTATCAATGCTTATCAATATACAAAAGGTGGGTGTCAAGAGGATGGGGCCAGACACTTTTCAGTGGTTCCCAGTGATATGACAAGGGGCAACAGGCACAAACTGGAACACAGCAAGAACACGAGGAAAAACATAATGGAGTACTGGAATAGGCTGCCGAGAGAAGTTGTGGAGTCTCCTTCTTTCTCTGGAGACTTTTAAAACATACTTGAACATGTTCCTGTGCAACATGATCTAGATGAACCTGCTTAGGAGCAGGGGGTGGGTATGGGGAGGGTGTGGACTACATGATCTCCAGAGATCCCTTCCAACCCTGTCCATTCTGTGAGTCTGTGACCCAGTGCTGCACTTGCCTTGGAGGATTTTCTTGAAAAGAAAAAAAATTCAACTAAACAAATAAATTTGTTTCCCAATTTCTTGCATTGTTGTACTGGCAAATAGCAGCAGTGCAGTTCTGGAATTTACATAGGCGTTCAGAGTGATAGACAGTCTGGCTGTAAGAAAAATAAATCTCTCCAAATTGAATGCCAATTTATAGCCTGAGGTAAATATATATTTGTATGATGATTTCCACAAGCATTGTGCATTAATACACCTGAGGGCTGAACATGACCCTGAATTTTAAGTACTCAACTGTAAGCATCTTGGACATTTCCTTGTTCTGCAACATCTTATCTTTGCTTAGCTTATCCCTGAAAAACAATCATATTTTATCTATCAGAATCATGCAATATTAGGTTTGCCAGCAGAACTGGTAATTCAGTGCAGTTTTGAAAAATTGAACATGAGGAAAGTTTTCTGCTCTCTCTCTCAACTGCTCACCTGCATGGACTCACACAGCTGTGGTACAAGTAATTTAGGGAAGCAGAGCTTCAAGACAGCAGGGTCTTGTGGAGTGGCTTATCTGAAGGACAACTGGGCACAGTCCTACCCATCATTTGGTTCCTCTCTGACTCTAGGCCTTAAAGAAAACGAAAGGTAGAAAACTGATGTAGGAAATACTGGTCCAGACCTTGCACCCAAAGAGTATGAGGAAGGTCAGTCCGTTAGAATTGGATAATGTCTTTTGTGATTTTTAATAGGGAAAAATCCTTCAGACATCTCTCCCACTTGCCTAAAATCATCATTAGAACTAGTTCCTCCTTACGACCAACATGAATAAACAGATTTAAAACTTGCTACTGTACCATCACAGCTCAGAATTAATTCTCCCATAATAGTACCACGAAAATCACTAGCTCTTACATTTGCACTTCCTTCAGTGTAATCTGTTGATTCAGTGCACCAGATGCCCACGTGTAAACCACACAGCTGAAATTAAGTGCCACTGCACATCAAAAGGAACACACACAGACAACTGATGAACGCTCAAAATATCCAGTTAGCCAGGAGGAAGACATTTTTCACCATACAGCTTCTTGGATACTAATCTCCCTGTTCTCATCACCAAGGGTGGCATCTCTCCTGTTTACAAAGATGGTCTTCAGGACTATAATTACTAACTCTACCCAGTAATAGAAATCATAGCTTTTATAGAAATACCATGGTTTTCTTACATTCAATTTTCTCACATACTACCATGTTAAACAACTGATAAATTAACACCTTCTCTTCCCCCCATAGGCTACAACTACTTTACCACATCTTTCTATTAAAGTTTATAGTTTTGTTCAGAATAATTCTTCTCAGCTTGTGTTTAGCTTTGATGTTTTCTGCTTCTATTTCATAATTAAAGAAGGGCATATGTGTCTGAAAGTCCGTCTGCTTTTCCAGTTTTAAAAGACATTACGTCTCCCTGAAAACCTTGACTCATTCACACAGGACATTATGTACCTAAAAAGGCAATAATTCATGGAAATTGGGTTTTGGGGTGAGCAACTCTTTCTTTTCTTTTGAACCTTTCTTTTTTTTTTTTTTTTTTTTTTTTTCACATGATTTACTATGACACAGTGCTTGGCTGCTTTTGTTTTTAAAAAGTAAGATTTATAGGCAATATTACACCCTGACCTGCATCAGTACATGGATGCATGCATTCTTCTTAAGATAATCCCAGATCAACCATTTTTCTCCATTTCAGTGAAAATTTCCATGTATGCTAAGTTGTGTGCAGTGAGCAAGATGCTTTTATGTCAGGCTCTTGGGAGCACAGAGCGAACAGTATTTCCCAACCATGTGTTCTGAAGTGCTGGTAAAATCCGGGCATCAAACAAGACCTTGTGAAAGAGAATGCAAAGATCATATCCAGAGTGCATGCTTGTTATTCATAAAATTGTTTTTAGTCTCAACGAGCTCGCCTGAGTGAGACCCAGTGGGCCTAACAGTCGAGTCCTGTATGTCAGTGAGACTGTTTTGATTTTCACTACTACTACATTAGTAATTCTGATATCAATGTTAATCAACCAGTAATTTTACAAAGGATATATTATAAACTTCAATAATAAACTATACACAGCATATGGATGTAGAATCCTATGGCAACAGGATTAGTTGTGGTTATATCTCAAAACAGATCAGAGGAGACTTGACCTAAGGTTACACAAGCAGAAGCCAGAACTTGAAAACATGCACTATGCTAAAAGAGCATTTTTACAGTTGTAAAGTCAGCAGGAGGTCTCCCCAGCTTGGATCTCAGCACTGTCTTCCTTACCCTTTCACTCGCCTTGGTTTCACCTAGCCCCTCCCCCTCCATGAGTACCACACTTTTGCCTATCCAAACTGCCTGGTCCAACTTCCATCTTTCTGACCAAACTGAAACTCTTACTCCTACCATGTTTCTATTACCCAACTTTTCTAAGCCAAATTCTTGTTCTTGCAGGATTTGAGCCTTGTAAATCTTTACAATACTAGGGCAAGGGAACCTCAAACCCCTGTTTTCATTCCTGATCCTTCTTCTGTCCATGCCAGTCTGTAAACAACATGAGTCACAGCAGTACTAGGATACACGATTCGTTCAGGGTCATCATTTCAACTCTCAATATCTTTGCTGTAACAGTCTGCAGCAGTCACTGTACCAGACCTTCACAGTGGCTGGACCATTATTTTAAAAAATGTTTATCTGCAAAGCTCCCTTAAGTCTGTGATGTGTCTGGCTGTCTCCAAACATTTTTATTTTTAATATTTTTCAACATAACAACAAATTAGAGTCCATTCTGTTGGTGTAACAGACAACATTTTGAACACAGAGACTGCTTTCCTGAAAAATTTCAAATTTCTGCTCAAAACCACAGTGGCGTTAGATCAATGATCAAGACATCATCTAAATGTTGGGCTGTCACAAAGTATTTTTCTGTATGTTCTTTCCCAGGTGTAAATCACTGTGTGGCAACTGTCACCAAGAAGTTAAAAGAAAAATCTGTTAGCTGTCAGCTTGATGCATCCGGCTTCCTGTGTGGTTATAATGGTATCACAGTGTTTTGAGGAGCAACTGAATCACTCTGTAGCAGGAGATTGTCTACTTCTCTGTGTGCAAAGTAATAAAGCACTATACAGAAGAAAATATTAGACAGCTATACACAAGAAAATATTAGACAGCTATACACTTTGGGCCAATTTGTCTCACAACTACAGTACAGTAAATCAGAAATAGCTCTGCAAACCTCTGTAGAGCTATTCCTGATTTATGTTTGCAGAATTAAGAGCAGAATCTTTCTCTTTTAGTCTCATGCTATCATTATATATAGCCAGCTACTGAAATTGTGACTTAGGGCAGAGTTTTCTGAAAAAATGTCTGTTGTCAAAGCACATTTATTTTTGCAGTAATTTTGACAGCCGAAGGTAAAATACAATGGAATAGTGAGAATATACTGGTGACTTTTGAACTCTTTGCTGTCTGTGTAGAAGATGTATGTGAACTTTCTTCATGCATTTAACACACAGTTTAGGTATTGGTGTCCCTGCCAGTATCTACCCTGCCACTGTGTGTACTCTGTGCATTTTCAGGGAGTAGCATGGCCTTGTTCCATTTTATTCCTCTAGATCACCTACAGGAAGGGAATTAAGAATAAAAAAAAAAAAAAAAAAAAAAGAGTCCCAATAAAAAGCACAGCCTTCTCCAGTTCTTCCCCAGTTGGACATGAGCTCAGATGTTCTGGCCTTTCCAGCGAGCCAGTGTACTACACAAGTCCTCTTCCAAAGAGCAAGCTATCTAGCCATGGTCTCATACACTGGAAATCTATTATTTGAGAAATCTGACCTGTACTCTAATATGACAAATTTTAGAGGAAAGGACAACTCCTAAATGTTACCTGAAATTACTATTGATTTTATCTAAATTGAAAAGCAAAAATTTTAAATTAGTTTCAGTACAGCTTATAGTGTGGTTGAAAAATAATAAAAAAAAATAAAGCCTGTTTTCTACTTCAGAGTCATTGCACTGCAACCGTAACCAGGTACGTCTAGTGCATGCCTTATTTCATGATATACACTAAGGCAGCAATCATTCTAATAACTGTCACTGACAGCTTCACCAGAGTCGTTGAGATTCTTTCTTTCCAGAAAGAAAGAGCTATTTTTCCATCAAGATTTAGCATATTTTTCTTTCCTAATAAATGTAGTAGGTGAAGATAACTTAGGTTGTGAACACTGACAGACAGCATATAATTGTGTGTCTGTGTGTGAGTGGGTGACTATCTGAAACTGAACTTTTGAACTCAAAAGCAAGAATGAGCCTGCCACCTGCTAGCTGCAACTGGTATGGGCTGGCTGTTAATTCTGATAGAGCTGGAACTAAATAACTCTTGCATGTCCTGATTCCTTCAATTAATAGAAAGATGTGAGACAGAACTACCAATTAGGAGTTGATCATGCATTTTCTGCTGCACATTGACTATTTAGATTGGGAAATCTGGGGGTTGGAGGATGCAGAAAGAAGGCGGTGAAGATTCTGACTGAAGAAAATATCCTGGAAGTGGGAGAAGGCCCTGGAGATGAAAGCACTGCATGGAGACATGTGCTGGGAGATGACTAGAGACCTTGGCTGCTAACACCTGAAACTAGTACCTGTGAGCAGTGGTATCACATGACAAAACTTTCTGTCTGTCCTTCCCTGGCCAGTAGCCTCCTCCCTGTGGGCAGGGACATTGAGACATGAGTAACGTAGTGCTAGTGAGGAGGTAGAGAACGAAATTGTGAGGAAATTAAGCAGGGCAAAAGCTTTCATCTCACTGGTTATTAAATATAACCAAATATTCAGATCCATCACGGGTTGTTGTTTACTTCTTCTCACCTGTGACAATGTAAAACATAATTGACACAACTGTATATTTAGACCCCTGCCAAGCTGCATACCTATGTACGCAAAGCTCAGTATATATACTCGCAGCAGAAGACCATACTACTTGTGCAACCATCAATGACTCACCAGCAGTGTAGTCTTCTAAATTTAGTCCCAGGGCCTATTGAGAAGTTACTCTGACAATTTACCATGGTGACGCTACCCTTATGAGCTTATTATCACTATGTTCGCATTCTTCCCCTTACTGCTGCTGGAAAATAGGCATAAATACACTAGTGCTTTCTGTTATTGTCAGCTGTTTTTCCTTCAGATTCTAACTTCTACATTCCACAGGAAGAACTGAGGGATAGAAACTAAACAAAGATCATTTAATCTTGTTAAACATGACAGCAAATGATATTTGTGCCAGAGTGGTGCAACAACAACAAAAAAAAGATACATCACAATACAAGCTCCTCTAAATCCACTACTTAATTATATTCAAACACGGAAAATCAAATTTAATGCCAATATATCTATATATTAAAAAACCAGACTGTTTGAGAAAACAAGGAAAATTTGTTTGCTTGAGATTTTTTAGATTTTTTTTTTAAAAGGAACTGAAAACACAAGTTATTAATAAATATTTTCATGTAATTAGACTGTGGAAGATTCTCTCAGTAGAAACACTGGAAGCTCATTTAAATGCCCCAAAGAGGCATTTGTACAAAACTGGGCAAAACACTACAGAAGAGACTGCATAATGTTAGTCAAATTAGTAAGTAACTGAAAATGGCTAATGTCCTTTTACAGATTTTTATCAGGAAAACAGGAGCTGCAATTAAATAAGATTCTGTTTTCTCTAAGGGAGGGGCAAATATGCACTAATGCCAGTACTGCTTATTGAATTTCTTTCTGCAAGTATGACACGATACAGCCAGCACAGGCACTTCTAAGAAAAGCAAAACCAAGTGAGGTCAGAACATTGAACCAGTATCAAATACCATCTCCACTGTTCCCTGAACAAACTGTTACTGTGTGTCTTTGTATCAGAAGCTACCTACTGGCTGCTATCCTTTCTCCATCAGCTCCTGGGCAGTCATGTGTTTTAGCTCTGCCAGGATAAACTGGGTGTCCTCAAGAAAGGGGACTTGATGTCAGCCAAGGCTTTACTGAGATATTTTCTGCTCTTTCTGAATCCAGTTATGCAAATCTTTGGCAGTGTGTGGCTATGAATTGTAGAGCCACTTTCTGTTTCAGCTCTAACCCTCTCTTAACTTCTCTTTTCTGGTTTCCCCGTACGTAAGTCTTGTGTAATTATTTCAGGATTAAGTTCAAGCAACTTGATAGAACTGGGCACTAAAATATTTGCTCATCTGTCCTGTTGCTTGAAAAGTTGTCTCCAA
Organism: Actenoides lindsayi; assembly: GCA_025331215.1. Classification (NCBI taxonomy): domain Eukaryota; kingdom Metazoa; phylum Chordata; class Aves; order Coraciiformes; family Alcedinidae; genus Actenoides; species Actenoides lindsayi. The sequence continues at coordinate 12,025 of WTSP01008229.1, forward strand.
CAACATCCTTTCTACTGATAGCAGGTTTGTTTCATCCTGACTTCTTAGATAATGTTACATTATGCTTATTTCTTTACAAGAGGTACTTAAAATATTCCAGACTTTTCACAATTTAGCTAGATACAATAAGCCTACACAGCTTACAGGTTCGGGCTGCACCAGTGGACCCATTTTCTTCTTTTCCACACAATTTAGCTTATTTCTTCCTAACTACTCCCAAAACCTTATTTAAATGTGCCAAAATACTCACTGCTTATAAAATACATCTCTCCAGGTGGCTATATGAACAGACAAAAAGATAAAAGCAATGCTGTTCACAGGTGCAAAGTGTGAAATGGTGGATGTACTATACAATCCCAGTGCAAAACCCATTCTTAAAGGAGGAAACAGTATTTCAGCCGAAAGCAATAGTATAGAAGATACAAAAATCCAAAGGTGATACAGTTCTGTGAAATCCAGAGGGCTGGATTCAAAGGCATTAGAGTGTTTAGGGCTTTTTTCCCCCTTATCAGAAAAATCTTCTAGTGAAACCTCTGATAAGCATCAACTAAATTAATATAAATTAAACCAGTTGGAGAGTGCTGAAGCAAGCCAGGAAGTGTGATGAAGGATAGACATATCATGGAACATGTAGGATAGCTGGAAGACTGCAGACATGCCAGGGAAGCAGAACAAGAGGGAAGATGTTAACCATGTCAGACGTTTATCTGGGGAGGGCTGGTGAGGTAGGGAAGGGAAGCCAGATGACAGCAGCAGGCTAGGTCCAGTAAACTAAGCACTTAGAGCCTGCAGTCCTTTGGAAAAGAGAGATGGATCCTGACACAAGACCGACAAAGCTGGGGTACCACAGCCATAAGGACTTAGGACACTTAGTTAATTCCCAGGATTTAGCAGTGCAGAATGGCTTTTGTTCAGCAACAAATTTGATCCTGTCTAGGAGAAATCCTGCGTACATGGCATTTATATGTGCTGCCTAGTTGCACAACTGCTGCTCTAGTTGCCCCACACCAATCAGTTTCCTTCCCTGTAACCATTCTGCCTGTCTCCTTAGCTGTGAGATCTTATGTCTTAATCACTGAACCACTTGATTTCAACAGGTTCTTCAGTTGAACAGCCCTGCTACTCTATCTGGACAGCAGAACTGTTAAAGTGGTATTGTGATGGTCTTTTTATCTTTGCTCTGAAGTTCATTAGAGAGTCCTGTGCTGTAATATTTTTAACAGCAGCAATCCCTTACAGCTAATTTGGATGGAGGCAGCTATTTTGGAGCATACCAGGGCAAAGGGTTTTCCTTGCATTTCCTCAGTACCGGCTTGTTTTACATGAAAAATCTAAATCCTCATACAGTTCTCAATTTTCTGTTTTCTCAGTAAGGACCAAGAGCTAAGCTAGAAGGGACAGCATTCTGGTAGATGACAAGCAAACATCAAAATAGACAGTCTTGGCCTCAATACATCTGTGAATCAGGCAAGTTAGGCAGAAAGTGAGAGAGTTAAGACATACATCTCATATCAATGTTAAGGTACTTCTTAAAAGTTAAAATCCAAAACAGAAGTTAATATTTACATTTCTTCTCTAAGACTTGCTAATTAGTCCTTCTGGAAGTTGATGGAGAAAAATAGACCCTTCCAGAGGTATTCAGAGCACTTAAATTAGGTTCTGTGTTGTAGGAAGCTGTATCTCCATAGTGGATGTACCCGGACCTTCACAAAAGCAGCTGGCTAAAGTGTGAGCCTCAGTTTGTGCAACAGGAATATTTACTTCTTACCACACTACAGTTTTTCATTTAACTTTTTAAGTTAAAAAGCTGAGATAATGTTTTATTACAGAATTTCAATATTCTTGTCCTTTTGTAGTCAACTCCACAGGTAAGCAGACTTGTTAAGTGACTTCCTCAAAGATAAAGATAAGACATAGGAAGATGTAAGATAAAGAAGTATAAACAGAAGTATGCAGAGAACATCTCTAGAATGTCTATTACATTATCTACATTGTCCTTAGAGCGAGCTATGAAAACCTGAATGTCTCATCAGAAAAACAATCCATAAGGGAATAGAAATGAAAATGTGGACAAGCAATGTCATGACATTTTTGAGGTGTTTGGGCTTTTATTTAGTGAGGCTAGAGCCATTGAAAATGATCCACTAAAATCAGACATGCCAATAATTTTGCTTTTTCTGGGTTTCTTTGCCCTGGTAGGCCATCCAGTTCATCACTTCATTAGCTTTTTGCTGTTACTTTTGGTTTTCAGAGTGAAAAGTGTATTACTTGTGTTTTCCTTCTCAAAAGCAGAGAATTGTGAAGAGACCACATCCATCCCTTAACGACTTTGACTTTCGAAGGGGACAGTTACTAAGTGCACTGTGATACAGAGACCCTCCTCTATAATCATATACAAATCCCAAATATAGGGGGTTACATAGTGTCCAGCATTTCATGGTTGAGATAGGTGACTACTCCTGCAAGACAGGAGCTTGTGGTAAATCAGCTGCCATGTATGGTATGAGATTTGAGCAGCTAGAGGGAAAAAATCCAGCTGGAGGTATTTGACTCATTGGCCAGAAATCTATTCTAGTTTACGCTGTCTTTTACAAATCCTCAGTGTAACTCCTTTCAGCAAACCTCTGGAACCAATGCATAAACAGTGGTAGAACGCAGATAAATATAATTCACTTTCTATAAGTAGACAAAACCACAGGAAAGTGAGGCTGTATAGGCAGAGCAGACATTGAGTAGGTTTGAGTGCATAACTAGCTACAGAAAATGTATGAAGAGAAAACACTTGGATTTAAAATCTCTTCTAGTATCTCAGATGCATTTGAGAGTGCAGAGGGATGAAAGCTAAGTATAAAGTATTTGTTACCCTGAAAATTACTAATTGGGCCATTCTGACAAAAGAAATTATATGATTCTCATTGATGCAGTGTTAGAATGCATGAACTGTTTGCATCTTGCTTTGTCTTTCCTTTTATCTGATAGTTTCGTTTCTTATTTTTGCTGCTAAATTTGACCCTGAAGTCACAAGTGATCAGTGTAGGGGTATTGATCAGAATACAGTCCTGTGGTCCTGTGCTCATATCATGTAACAGCTTTTAATATCAAACTGCTGTGTTGTTTATTTGGATGTAATCTGTAGAAAGCTGCTGTATGAAAGAAATAAATTAAATCATAGATTTCAAATAATTCTTTTCCAGTGATATGTTTCATCTCACAGTTCACCACAGCTGCCTGAGGACAAAAATGCTCTTTCTACTTGCAAAATGGGATTAGCTTGTCCCAAGAGTTGCTGAACACCTGCATTCAGCAGCAGGACCTGATTTTCTATGGAGATCGGAAGAGCTCCAAACACTTAAACCTGCTCCAAAAAAGACTGATGATTGTGTCCTGTATCTCATGGCTGCTGAGGCCAAAGTCAAAGATCTCATAGTGACTCTCAAGGAAAAGAGCAATATATGAACTTGGAAACTTTGACCAGCATTTTTTCTTTTGGTAAAAGACAGCTATTTTTTTTCCCACACAGGACCACTGACAGCCAGTGGACATCCCTTCTGTTGCTCTTATCATTAACTGCCTCCTTTGCTGCTGCAGTTTTTCTTCCTTTCTCCCCTTTCCTAAGTTGCATGGGAGACTCATCAAGTAAACAGGTATTTTAGGTAAAATACCAAGAACTAGAAAAAAACATTTTAAAACAACACATGTATAAGACTAGGAACTAGTATAAATGTATACACATTGCTCATCAATGAAGTAATTAGTTTATTTAGGCAGCATGGAGTCAATTTTCTTCAGGTTTCTCTTTACAGAGTACTGCTGAATATACCAGCAAAATGGTGCAAGGTGTGCCCTCATTTCCCCTTTGTCAATACCACACCATGTTACCAACAATTGTGAATAGATGTGAAGAGATGGACTCTCATTTTACCCCTTCAGAAGCACATATATGAACTTCTTGCCCCAGTCTGGTGGTCCAGCTAATATTGACACAACGTCAAATGCCAGCAAGGTTTCAAACAGTGGGAGTATGTGAACATTCTGCTGAAATGGGTTGCAGTGGAATAACAATAGGTGATGTTGGAAGTTAAATTGACCACATTAGGCAGGCTATAGTTCCAGGTTATTCGTAGATTTTTCACAGTGGTGCTATTGATCTTGAATTGGGAGCAATGGTAAATCACAGAAAATCAATGTGACAATCTGTGCAAAATGAACTTGGCTTGAATAAACAGTTCTATGTTAGTATAATTGAGTCCACATTGCATACTTGGATTAAATGAGCTACATTTTTCAGAAACTTTGTGAAATGTGAACACTAAAGTAGACATTTTTTCAAAGTGAATTTCAAAACTGTGGGTGGTTAAAGCTTTAACATTGACACAGAGTTTAGTGGTGAGTTGTAAAAGCTACATGTCAAAGCAGCAGCATTAACAGGGTTTTGCTACACATGGACTCAGCCCCAGCACAAGTTGTCTTATGACTTTTGTCAGCTCTGTGGGCTAGGTGTGGCATGCTGCAGGAGAGGACAATTTCCACCTGCAGGATTCCTGGGAAGGCACTTGCTCAGGGCACAGATAGTGCAGAATAGTGAAGAAAAATTTTTGCTCGTTCTGCTGCACCTACAAAAAAAAGTCATGCCTGTCATTTGCATTAATGCACACCAAGACCAGCTGCCCAAGATCAGGCAGGTCAGCAAGGGCCTCTGGGACAGGGCCAGTCCCTGTGGGACAACTATGACTTTGGTCCTGATAGATCCTCTCAGTCCTACCTGTCCCTGCTCTCAGAGCTCCTGCCTAATGTATCCATGGGGTCAAAGTCACACAACGCAGCATCTTGAAGGCAGCGGTGGGCCTCTGGAACTGATATCTCCATCTCCTGAGGTTGTGAAGATGATAGAGCTGACATTTGTACATTGAGACTGCTATTAAGAACTGTTTCCAATTGGACTTTGGGGTGGGTTTACCACACAAACACACACAGACACACACGTACAAGCATCCTCAGCCCTTAACCTACCTCCAGCCCCTTGGTATCACCATGAGAGACTGCAAGCCGTGGGTATTGGAGGAGAGAAAGGGATTCTCAGCCCCGAGATGTGAAGATGGGACACAGCAGCATGAAGGCTGAGGAAAACAGTGAGATATTACAAGCATGAAAAACACACTCAGTTTTCTTTGTCCTTTCTGTAGCTACTTTGTACTACTGCTAGTAGACATCATCTTTTTTCTGCACAGCAGTAAAGTATCCTTCATTTTTCTCACAATAGCAGTTCATCCTTCTTTCTTCCTGATTTAGTTTCAGTATTAGCCCTGGTGAAAAAGAGGGGACTCTTTTTTAAGTTTCCAATTGAAAATGAATCTACAAATGCAGACTAGAAACATGAAATTTGATGGTAGGACAGAAAAGAAATTATAAAGTGCCTGAAAGAAGTACTGTACAGAGAACTCTGAAATGTAGCATGACAGCATGCAAGAACAAAATAAAATAATCTTTGTCTTAATGATACAGGAAATAAAAAGCAATAATAGAATTTAGAAAACTTCTGGTAGATCAGATTCCCATTTAAAAGCGGTGCTGGCCAGAGCTGTGTGAGTCTGCAGTCAGAATTAGGTTATGCCCCTGCAGCAGGAGGTCTGATGGCAGCACAGAGAGACCCACACCAGCTGTACCCAGGCACTGTTTGCTGCATTGCCATAATCTTTTGAGCATCATCATGAGCTGCTCAGCCTACTGGAGACCCTGAGGGATTACATGGTGATTGGCACCTCAGCTACTCTGTGACATGATAGCCAAGATACTGAAATTTAAACTAAGCTGCGTGGCTCAACACAAAACTCCTACAGCATATCTATGGAGCTGTACTGCCTTCATGCACGTAGTGCAGTCAGAGTGGGATCTTATGTTTGTGATGTAAACAGGAACCATTGTGTCATATGCAATAAAATTTTCCCTGTGTTCAGATGCACTTTCTTCCCTCTTTCCCTCTTAAAAGGAATGAAAGCCTGACCTTGCAGGTTTTCCGTTGGAAAAAGGCTTTTTATGAAAAATTGATTGAACAGAAAGTATTTTGCTTTGGCCAAAAACTATCTAAATGACTAAGAAGGTAGCTCAGTGGCACTTTGTTTATCTAGAAGAATGACACTGCTGCAGGAAACCAAATGAGTGGGAACAGAGTACAAAAATATCTCAGAGAAACACTGTCTGAATTTCACTGCTGATGTAAAAGACTGCCGGACTTTTGAGCTCACCTGAGTTTTAGGTCCTTATGAGAGTTGTACATTTAGACTAATACCTTGAGCAAGTGAAGATGATTCAACACATAGTGCAACTTGTCCCTTATTTAATATGAGTAAAATAGGTTTAATTCATCCCAGAAGACGTCAAATGGTAGGAGCAGCACTCTGGTATGAAATGCACTAACACCTTCATTTTAGGAAGAGTATCAACATGGTATTGTGCTTCTAGAAGGTGGTTTCTTTACAATCCAGCCTCTAGAAGCTAGTCAGAAATATGCATATATATGGTTATAAATAGACATAAATATGCCTAGCATGGTAGGACCTGACTCTATAGTAGCTAAAATAAAAACATTAACTCCCTGAATATGCTGCTTACCATTTCTCTCATCCTACTTGAAGCTAAGACAGTCACTACCAGAGAGCACAACAGATGAAATTTTCCCCTCAATTGCATCTTAACGTCTTCTCAAATGCAGTGTTAAGTCCTGAATTTTTAAAGTCCTTCGTTTCTTCCATGCTTTGCTTCATTCCACATCTAGGCAGTGTTATCAGCCAAATGTAGATAACCCAAGACCTCATTTTGGAAAGCAAGCGTCTCTACCAACAAAAGGAGTGCCTGTCTTCCTGGAGTATTTTATGGCTAAACATGTGTGCAAAGATACAGCCTGAGAAAAGGCCCCTTTCCTCCTTATATTAGTCCATGCTTAGGTCCACATGTAATCTATTCCCACATTTCAAGGGGAGTATCAGAAACTTATAAATTCCTGTGTTATCATGGGATCATATGGTGAATTCCACTGCTTTGAAATCCCTTGCAAAAATATGAGACTCAGGTGAAGAGAAGCCAAAGAGACTGAGTCCCACAAAAAGGTTTCTATTTTCATGTAACAGATAGTTTAACTAGAAATATGTATTTCAGTACAAAATGGTCCTCCCTCCAGCTTCCACATTATCTTGAAAACCTCTGGCTCCAGGAAATATCCTGTATTTTAAATGAAGGTCTGGATTGTGACCTGCCATTTTAGCTCTACTCAGTGGCAGTGCTGTTTCTCCACTGAATTCCCTGCCAGGTAATTCAGTAGGTGCTTCTTCAGTGGCCACCATCCTTCAGATCTCCAGTGGCCACTATCCAGTCTGATCTCACATCCATACACATCAAGACCTGGTCTTGTAAAGGAAGCTCCATTGTATCTGGTTTCTAACATCAGGTTTTGAAATAGAGGCATGTTAGCAACAGAGATTAACAGAAAGCAAATGATCAAAGCATTTTGTTTTCAGAGTGGTTTAGCTGTGCTGGATGTAAAGCTAACTCAGAAATTCCTGAGGCCTGTTTCTTTCCAATAACTCCTCTTGGAAGATGCTTTTGCTGCAATCCTCATATATTTCAGTAAGCAGGTGACCTCAAACTGGCACCGATTTAATTTTCAGAAATGAGATGGTTCACAGTATTACTACAGTTGGCAAGAGCTGACAGAGGCAGGGTGTGCTCTCCCTTCCCAGCAAGATCATCACCACAGAGATGGGCTCTGAGGATACCATAACCTCATCAGTGCGGAGGCTGCAGCTGCTGCTTGGTTTGCCTCATTTACAACTGGGAGACAGCTGAAAGACAGCATTTATTAGTCCAGAAGGGGCACCACAGTGAAACATGTTGCTGTTGGGACACATACCTCTCTTTCATTACCCTTGCACTACGCTGTCAGGACATGACAGCTCTTGTCAGTATTAGGTCACGGAGCTCTGCACATTATGTTAACAGTTGGACTTGATGATCTCAAAGGTCTTTTCGTTCTATAATAAAATTATTATTACATGGCATAAACCTGTCCTCAGGCCTTTTGGAGAGCCAATCCTCTACCTCAGAATTTCCTCCAGGTTCTGTGCTCTGCGGGCCACCCAGGACTTACCTCCTTCTGGAAGGGGTGCAGACACTTCAGAGCAATGCTAGATGATATAGCTCTGGTGAAAACAGCTAACAGGGGTGGTTGCTGCTTTCTATTCCTAACACAGCCACTATCTCTCTGTGGTCCTGCAAAAGGCCATGCAAATGCACCCTGTTGTTCTTCATTTAAGAGTTTTCTAAAACCAAAGTGATGCATCCTTTCCTATGTCTACCCTCAAAGCAAAGAGGAACACTCTTTTAGCAAATCTTCCTGGTGCCACCGTAACAGCCAGTCAGTTTTTTCTTTCCTCTCTGAACATGATTTTTTCATAGTTAGAAGGCTCTGGGTCATGGTACCAGAATTCCACAGCATAGATACAAGTACACTAATGCCATGTTTCTAGATGGAAACACTCCTGATGGCACAAGGGTATAACCACATGTCCCCAGTAGAGCAGAACAGATAAGAGCTGTGCAAACAATGTCATGCCCCATAAGAATATTGCTGTGATTTATGGTCTGGTTGTCAACTTCTTTGAAGATCTTCACTTTTAAAGTTCTGTTTTGGAAAAAATGGTCTGGGCAAGAAATGTGATTTTGAAAAGTCTGTTAAAGACTGCAACTCAGACCAATGAAGGCAGAAAAATACCCAGCCAAGCCAAGCACCATAACCTTAACTACTTCCATCAAGAAAGAGCTGTCAAGGCCCGAGGCTTCAGATCAGTTGTACACAGGATGAGTCAAGCTTAGTTCTGCACAGACAAGCTGGGAAGATAGGACATTTACAAACTTCACCCAAAAAATATCAGGTTATCTGAAAATCAAATCTGAGCTGTAAATTCACAGTCTGGAAAATAACAATAGAAAAAGGGGAGGATGGTGCTAAAAGTCAGTGGATTATATTGAAAACTGTGTGTGACATCACACATCATGGATAGCAGAGAAATGTGGGGAGGGAGGGTGAAGTTCTGCTTTGCAATAATTTTTTGTAGACTGACCCAAGCTACTCCACTTCGAGTCAGAGCTTGGGCCAGTACAACCTGCTCCCAGTAACATAACTGCTCTTTGTCAGTAAATAGGTTGTTCTTTAATGAGTATACATGTTCATGGAAGGAGCAATACTCCAATGAGGTATTTTGGAGAGGAAAAGAACAACAAACTCCTATGCAGGAGGCAAGCACTCAACCTTTCTCAAGTAACCTTTTCTTTACGCTGCCCTTGTTTGTGTCTTTAGCATCCTCTTTGCATAAAAGTGACAAGGCATTACTATACCAATCTGAAACTGGTTTTTTTTTTTTTATCTCTATTAGTCTGTGTTCTGGTTTTAAGCACCAGGTTTTAAAAAAAGAAATTACATTCTCCTTAGTGCTGCCTGCTCTTTCTAGCCCTTGACAAAGTTCATCACTTGGCATCAGCTGAACTGAAGTTCAGGAGTAATCAGGTGAGTATGGCACTGAGGTTATATGACATTAGGAAGTGAAGGGCAAGAAGGAAGGACAGTGCAGGAAATGGAGGCAAAGGCTGGAGCCTTTGCTTTCGTTCTTTATGGGTAAAAGCTTTTCAGCCTGTCTTCTTTCTGTCCCCAAAACAAACTATAAGGGAGACAGCACATCTACCATGTACAGCCATGCTGCTGTATCCCCACTGGAAGGTCAAAACAGGCTAGAGCTTTCTCTGCCCTTGCTAGCTCTGGACCTGTAAGCACAAGGAAATGAGATCTAAAGACACCAGAGCTTACAGGACATGAACAAGTTTGGCTCTGAAGGTGCTAATGAACCTGGTGCTAATCCAGCTCAGCAGTGCTGCTGAGATTAACAGTTTAGTCACTTAGATGCAGTTCCAGACCATAGGAACTAGATGAGTCCCAAAACTAACCATCAGAGTGAGCTTTTAACTATACAAGTAATGCTTTGCAATTCAGCAATATTTCAGCCAGTGAGTTTAGTGGAAAGGATAAGGCTCATACACAGAGGGGAATCTTTAACCCCAGGGGTGATAAGGACTAGTTGAACATGGTCAAGAATTGACAAAACAAGAAAAATAACATCACACAGAAAGAAAAGTGATTTCTGAAAAGCATATCTGATATTGGATCCATATCTCTGAATTGAGATAAGGATTAACCTGAGGCCAGCTCCTAATTAAAGATGGTTCTATAAGGAAGGAGGCTACTGTGCTTTGGCCCTTGAGGGGACTACAAGAGAAAATGTATTTTACAAGACTTGAACAGGAAACTTGACAGCATTTCCTAACACAAACATTACTAAATCAAGCTTGTAGTGGAAGTGATGGAAGTCATGGAAGTGGTAAGATTAAGAAGCATATGCAGTTCTTGTATGTGCTTCAAAAAGAGAGTTCAGGCAGCGTCAGACATCGAGGTCATATTAATAGGGAGGTATGCAGGGTACAGAAAAGGTTTTAGGATTGGACTTCCTTTGTATTTCAGTTTTAAGTTTACCCTATTGCCAGCCTTCTCCAGTCAAATCAAGATTCAGAAGAGATCTTAGATTATTTAGTCAGAGAAATTTTCCACTCTTTACATTCTCTGTTTGTTTTGCTTTGACCATGAAATATTTCTATATTCAGCACAATAATGACTTTCTTTTAGGTATGCTCTGCACCTGCAAAAAAAAAAAAAAAAAAAAAAAAAAAGAAAACACTTGATCTATCCTCACAAAGCAAATAATATTCACATATCTAAAGCAAACAGCACGACTGATTTATGAAATGGGTTATTTGGCAAAACAAACTGCAATTGCTAGATGGGATTTAGTAGTACAAGAGAAGCCCATCCAGTATGATTTTTAAGGTTTTCATAAATTCAGCTGCCGGTAAGACTACTTTGAACTATATTGACTGTTTTTTTCATATAAACTCTAGTCAAGGAATATCCAGAAACTTTTTATTCTTTTTATAGAACTGGTATGTGAAAGGAACAGACTTTCTGGCAGCATTATCTGTAGAAGGGGTGAAAAGAAGTCTCTATTCAACAAAGACCAGGAAGTCAGCTTTATTTTCCTCTTATACCAGCATATATGAAGAGTTATTCTATTGCAACTAACAAAGTATAATCTCCATAAAAGATATCCTGAAGGGAGAGAGGTGGACCTGCCATGCAGGCTTGAATGAAACCTCAGCTAAGTTTGTACAGCAGAGAAAGCTGTGGCGCAACATTTTAGAGGAGTGGTAAAAGATGTATCCTGGCACCATTATGTAAGGTTGAGCCAGATAGATCATTAGATTATTCTTCACTGGGGCAAAAACTGGCAGGTTGGATGGGCCCAGAGAGTTTTAGTAAATGGAGTTAAATCCAGTTGGTGGCTGGTCACCAGTCGTGTCCCCCAGCACTCACTTTTGGGTCTGGTCTTGTTCAATATCTTCACCAACAATCTAGAGGAAGGGATTGAGTGCTTCCCCAGCAGCTCTGCAGATGGCACCAAATTGGGTGGGAGTGTCAATCCACTTAAGGGTAGGAAGACTTTGAAGAGAGATCTGGACAGATTGAATCAACAGGCCAAGGCCAGTTGTATGAAGTTTAACAAAGCCAAGTGCTGGGTCCTGCACTTAAGTTGCAACAACCCCAGAAATCACTACAGGCTTGGGGAAGAGTGGCTGGAAAGCTGCCTGGCAGAAAAGGACCTGGGGGTGCTGGCTGACACCCAGATGAACATGTACCAGCAATGTGCCAAGAAGGCCAACGGCATCCTGGCCTGAGTCAGAAACAGTGTGTCTATCAGGAGAAAGGAAGTGATCATGCCCCTGTACTCAGAACTCGTGAAGCCACACCTCGAGTACTGGGTTCAGTTCTGTGCCCTTAACCACAAGAAAGACACTGAGTTAATAGAGTGTATTCAGAGTGGGACAGCCAAGCTGCTGAAGGGTCTGGAGAACAAGTCTTATGAGGAGAGGCTGAGGGAATTGGGATTGATTAGTTTGGAGAAGAGAAAGCTGAGGGGAGACCTTATGACTCTCTACAACTACCTGAAAGGAGGTTGTATTGAGGTGGGTAAAACCTCTTCTCTCAAGTAAAAAGGACTAGAGAAGGTGGCCTGAAGTTGCACCAGGGGAGGTTTAGATCAGAGATTAGTAAGAATTTCTTTACTGAAAGGGTAGTCAAGCATTGGAACAGGCTGCCCAGGGAAGCGGTGGAGTCACCATCCCTGGAGGTGTTCAAAAAATGTGTAGATGAGGCACTTCAGGACATGTTCTAGTGGGATGGTGAGATGGTGGTATTTTTGGGTTTTAGTTGGTTGGGGTTTTTTTGGAGGGGGGGCGGGAGTTGTTGTTGGGGTTTTGGGGTATTTTTTTGGTTTGGTTTGGGGTTTGGGGTAGATGGTTGGATGCAGTGATCTTAGAGGTCTTTTCAAACTATGATAATTCTGTTATTCTGTGATTAGTATGCTGTTTTAATATGGTATTGTGATATCACCTTTGATTATTATTTTACTCTACCATTGTGGGAAAATGATGGAAGAATGGTGAGGAGGCTTGTAAACCCCCTCAAATGACTTGCAGCTGGGATGTCAAAACCCCCATATATTGTACTAATTCTTGCTCAGCTTTGTGTGCTTGACAAGTAGAACATCCGTGTTCAGATATCATAGGCCTGTGAAGGGTTCAGAGGCACCATATTGAACATGCTTGAGGGTCTTGCCCTGCTGTGGGAAAGATCTCAACACAGTGGAAAACTATGCCTGCAAGAATCCTTGATACACAGGAAATCAGCACATTCAAAAGGGTTTACTTTCTCTCTATCAAGAACTGAGGTCTACAGTGACTGTGTCCCTGCCTGTGTGCCTCTACCCAGGTGGAGATTCCCTGGTTTATGGGATAACGACAATAAATTTACTCTTTACATTTCAGCTGTGGTTTTGTGGTTGTTCCTGCCTGTGTCAGCTCACACCATCATTTACCCGCTTATATCCTCTCACAGATGAAGAGAGCAATCATAAAGGCCAGCTATGGGCAAGGAAAGCTCTTTCCCTCTGTAGAGGAAATGAAGAGCAAGGTCTGTTCTGCATGGAGAGTGGGATGGAGAGGAGGAATGGGCACACACCACTGTGAGAACTTCTCTTAGCCTGGATCTTTGCCATGAATGGAGAAAAGTCGAAATCTGGCAAGCAAGGGTTGGTCTTTGAGTCTCTTGTAACAGAAGAGGAGAACTCAACAAAAACCTTGTATGGCAGGATCTTTAGACAGGAAAGAGTAGAAAGCTGACTCTGAAAAGACAGCTTGAGCTGCCTCCCATAAGGAAAGACTCAATTTCTTGCAGGCTGAGGTGAATCTCTTATCTTGAGTTTATCAGCTGTGATAATGACCCATTTGTTCCATGCTGCTCTGTGTCATTTTGAACACAAGCCAATGTTGATATTATATGAGAGAAACAATTTAGGTGGGGGAGCACTATCATCAGTGTTGCAGCAGCAGTGGAAGAAAAAGTTGGAGGAAATTTCAAAGACAAGAAGAAATATATTTCACAGCTGTTAGGAAGGTAATTTCCATACTGTCATCTGGGACAGCATGGCTGTGATGTATGACTTGAATCATCTGATATAAAACACCGGTCGTTTAGCCCCTTTTTTTTCTGATGGAGGAAACAGAATTGATTCCTTATTTGTGCCGCTGTTTGCTGAAGTGGGTTTAATAAATTAGATCCCAGAGGAACTCTGTGATGGGTTTTTAAACAAACATTGTGAAGTACAACTTAAAACTCGGTGGCCCTTTATGTTATGTTTATTAAGCATGACAATGGATTAGATAATTACAGTCAAGGTCTTCCTATTTCCACCATAATTGTTTGCATTAAATTGGGGGTTTATTAAAAGGCATTCTTCAAGGGAAATATGAAATCTCATTCTTTACAATCTGAATTTTGCTATAAATGTTGACTTTTTAAGGCTAGCTATAGCTAAGACTCTTCATTTAAGCCCCTTCTACTTGTTTAATTTTATTCAGCTGTATATGTGCAAGCAGAGGTGGTAATGAATAAAAAGTGTGGGGTGATGTTAGAAGCAGAGGGTGAGCAAAAGTCACATGAGTAGTAAAATAAAAAGAAAACTAATATTGCCTAGCAACCTAAGGAAAAAAAAATGTACCTGGCAACAGAAAGGAAGGACTTAGCTACAGAGAGAACACTTGCCAGGAAAGAGAGACAAAGGGAAAGAAAATTCATAACAAGCCTCAAAAATGGGGGATGGGAAGGAACAAGACTGTATAGTTTAGAAACTTGGAATAGAAAGCCAGCTAGAGCTTGTCTTGCACAGAAATGGCAAAAAGCTCTACCTAAATGGCTATCAGTAGTCATTTGCATTGTTTTTTTATGGTGATGAACAAAACAGGAGACATAACAGATGTGTGGTCACCTTTGCTCTTATACTTGGAACTTCAAAGGGAAAATTAAACTTGAATAATTCCCTTACAAAAAGATGAGGCCCATTACCTGGGCTAGAAGAAAATATCCATTTAGGTTCCTCACAGAAAAGGACCTTGTCCTGCCAAGGATTCGATGTTTCTGACTGTGTAAACAAAATCTGGCTACTAAACAACATCAATGCACTAACAAAAAGCAAAGATTTAGATTAACTGCTAGCAGAAGAGCATGGGCAAATTCACCCAGCCAATTAGGTGCCTTTACAGGAGTAGCTTAACTGAGGGTTTAACATGTCAGCAGCATTATGTTGTTGACTTTGTGTGTGTTGGAAACAAAGCAAAGTGATGACCATCACAGCACAAGAGGAGACATTTGCCTTCAGTCTCATGAAGAACAATAGGACTGAAAACTTATTTGAAAAGAGAGAAATTCTTTGATAGATTCACTGATGGAATAGCCCTATGCAGATGAATCTTCAGCTCTGCTAATCTTGGCATTAAATGACATGTGATCTTAAACCTTTCTTTTCAAAATTTTACTCACTCCATCAAAAGTAACACAGGTTAACGTAAAAGAATTTAAAAGAAAGCATCAAAAAATGAAAAAAAGCAATTTAGTCCTCTCTGGGACTACAGACACTGAGGAGCTTTAAACATAACCATATGGCTATTGCACCATGGTGCTATGGGGCCTAATTGTATGCAAGTGAGGATTTTCTATTATTTGGGATAACTGCAACACTGATGACATACCATGTTATCAATCATCATGTGTTATTTTGAGCACATTTTAATTCTGTTTGGAAATACTTTTTAATTATTTTTTTTTTATTATTTAGTTGTGGCAACATCTCATTAAGTAGAAAAGCATTTTAAAATATTCTGCAGAAACTGCAGTTATTTCCTGGAAAGTTGAAACTTCAATTTCCTAAACATTTTGAATGACACTCCAAATGAAGAAATGAGGAGAATGTTAGACCTGGGGCATAAGTAAAAGATTAGTAGTTTATAGAGAGATTAGTAGCTATAGATTAGTTGGCAATTTATAAAATTGAAACTCCACTTCCCTCTAGCTGCTGGAAGGGAAAAGAAGCTCACTGCTTTTTTTTTTTTTTTTTTTCCAATTTCAGGAGATTTCTTTAATTTAAGAAAAGGCTTTCATTTTTTATAGTCTGCTCCTACTTTGAAGTTATCTTCAGTTACAGCTTCACTGTTATACTGAGTTTACAACCAACTCATCTGACCTATATTGCAGGTCCCTCCTTTGCCATTATTTTATATGGGCATTTGATGGCTGACATTGTGCCTAGCAGTTTCTGTGCCTTGCCTCTTTTCCTGTAGCTGGGTCTCTGCTCCCTATATGTTATCTTAGCTGTTTGTACATACTAGCTGTTTGTTGCAACAGAGTGCCCTAGCAGGAAGCAGAGCCTTGATTTTCTGACGCATATCTGCTGATCTCTGTGTAGAGCAGCAGTGGAAAGGTAACCCCTGCTGTCTCTTGGCTCTTTTTACTTTGAACTCCACTTTTCCATGGCTTTGTGGCAGACTTGGGAAGATATGATGCATCAAGAAAAACTATGTTAGTAAATTAAATGGAATGGCCTTTGTTGGTTTCTTTATTTAAAACTAAAAGGATGTATGTGATTAGGGTCATAGTTTTCATTCAATGTATTGTTTTTAATGCAAAAATAGGGGCCCAGCTATTTCTGTGTGAAAACACATTCATTTCACAGGTGTTTGAAGTTACTCTTCTGGATTCCAAGTAAATACCTATTCCAATTTTGTTTCTTAAGAAAATTATTACTATTATTCTTCAGCATTTCTGGTGATAACAGCACAGCAAAGTTTCTGCATTTTTTTTATCCTTCTACAGTGTATTGGAGAATCGTGTAAAAATTACACATCCTTATGTGCCATTCAGGTTCCGTATACCTTCTATTCCTAGCTTCTAGTACCTCAGGGATAACCTATATTCCAGAGAACAGAGAAATAATCTTTGACCTTACTTATCTTGTGTAAAAAAAACCCACACCAAACAACAAAACCTCTAAGTTGATCTTTCTGATGGGAGGGTTTTGATTTCCAAAGGATAAAATATTCTTTCCTGTTCTTGATTATTGTAGTCTTTGCATATCCCATAAAGTTCATGAGATGTTCATTCCTCAACAGTAGGTTTATTTCCAAATTCACCTAAGGCTTTTTAATATCCTAGGTATAAATTGTCTGTGTGTACTGCCTGGTCATTAATGCACAGATTACCCTCCAACCAGCAACACAAACAAATTCCTATGACATTATCTCCTTATGGACTGGATGGTTTTAGTGCATAAATAATTTTCTTTTCCAAGCATTCACTCAAGGTGATGCTGTTCAACCTGGAGCCTCTTGCCACATGTAGGAAAAATTACTCTGTTACTCTGTTTACTGAGCCACTCAGCCACTGAGCTGCACCAGATAAATACAACCTTCTCCAGTTTCTCTGTCACAAGGAGTACCTTTTGTGGATAATAGCTGATCAATAGCCTCTAAATTATGCCTTCCAGTGGCTTGTGATGGGTTTGTACCCTTGCAAAGAGCTAAGATCAAATGACAGATGGCAAACCAGCAGCCAGCATCTCCTTTTTATACAAACTTATCCTTCTCTGTGTTGGTCAGGGCCCTAACAACAAAGTTGTCTTTGCCAGAATGTTGCCCTCCAGTGTCCTTCAAATACATGATTCTCATTCTCCAGCTGTTTCACAGCTTTCTGAATACTTTTTTTTTGGTCCTGAGTCTCGATGGTGCCATCATGTAATGTGTCAGAACATAACAGAATCTGAGAAATTCCAGAAAAACCTAAGATCTCTCAAATCTGACCCACAGCATCCCTGGGTCATTCACGTATTTTGATCTAGACATTCCACTGGAGTTGTTTCCCTGGGGCTATCCAAATTTCCTCAGAAGCTAATCAGTTTCTGATTAAAAGGATATGAGTTTTCCTCAGCATCAGTATGCCTACATTTAGTCTGATATTCACCTCTCAGCATTTGCTTAGGAAGTATTGCAGTTGGACTTACCGTGACACCAACATGTAGTATGGTCTTTTCATAAAGCATATAGTAAATTCAAATTTGGTCTTCAGTAAGAGGAATTCTGTCCAGCAATTTTATGCAAATATCAGCTTCTGATACAAAACTTAACTTTCCTAAAAGTTTTCTTGATATTTACAGGGCTGCTGGTCTACTCAGTTGTGTATGATAATTCATTTTCTTTGCTGGCTTTCCAGTAATTTCATTATTTCCCCATCAGAATCTGTACGTCAGCACCATGAAATATATCTTTATAGCCTGTTAAAATTCCTAACAGGGACAAATGTGATTATACTTTTTCCTCTCTCTGTTTTTTGGTTGTTTTTTTTCAGTCAAATATGTGATGCAGAGCAATGAATAGAAGAGCTAGTATGATTTCCAGAAATATTTCACTGTGTATTCCTCATTAACTTCTGTTTGCCCATTGGCACCATCACAGTTGCAGAGTATATCCCTAGTAATTGCATTTCTCAGGTCAAACATCGCTTATGTCCTTGCACATACACACAGCAACACTGGATGCTCTGCCTGGTGAGCACATACATGCCTGACACAACTTTGTTTGCTTCTTCCTTTTTTTCCTTCCTTGCTGTAAGTGTCACTAGCCCCCCCATCCATATGTTTCATATACCGTGTGCCTGTTTATAAAAAAATGGGTCTACCTATTTCTACAAGAAAACTACCCCCCTTTCAGAGATGCTGCAGTCACAGGGAGCCCTCCAGCTAAATACAGGACAGCATGTCTTCAAAGTCTTCCGTAACTTGTGTTCATCTTCCCAAGCAATTTGCAGGCTGTACCTGACTTTTCCCTGCCTATACCTTCAATGATTAGCAACATGATGACAATGAATCGTTCTTGACAGTAATAATTCTTAATCAATGTTGTTAAGTGTTTTCTCACTGTATGTGACCGGAAATAGAATTTTTTTCCCAATGTGTTTTGAGGGGTGGAGATGTTAATTTTCACTGAGATTAATATAAGACTTTTGGCTTGGGCTTTGCAGTCAGCTGTTTAATCAGTGGATTAACCTGAATGAGGCGAAAAAGCTTCTAGGTCTCATATGAGAGTTTTCTGAAAGAAATAGGTATTTTTATGTCCATTTTACAAGCAGGATTTAAGATGAGAGTGACAAACAGAACAGATTTTACCTGTTTGAACAACTTGAAATGTGGGCAAGATCTGTATTACCCTAATTAGATTTTGTAATACCTGCTCCACCAGTGAAGCAGGAAATGTGTCAACTTGCTGTTCAGTGGAAGTACTGTGGTAATAATCCAGCTTTTGAAAGCTGCACTGCAGTCATCTGTCCCCAAGATAAAACCACTTTGTCAGGTGTGGATGGCTTTGTTCAAAGAACAATGTCCACTTTTGATCACCAATTGGAACTTCTGTCTGGATTTAGCATTTGAACTTATCTCAGCAATCAGCTTTGCGATTGCAAATGTTTTTCCATGTAAATCACAGATATACTCTAATTTTTTTTGCCTGACATTTTCCTCATTTGCTCCCATTTTTAAAAACCTTTGATATTTAGACAGACTACATATGTCAGCCAGAGCTGTATGCCATGGACAGAAATGACAACAGGAAAGAAATAGATTGCTCTCAAGGCACTGAGTCAATGTTAAAAGCCAATTTATTTTATTAAAATTGCACAGATGACAAAGAAAATCATCAAAGTATTAAAAAATGAAATAGAATGGGTAATAAAAAAGCAAATGCAAAACTGTATGTGAAACTAATAATCGCAATGAGTCTCAATGAAAGACTTGCTCGAATATTGCTGGAAATTCCAATATCATCTCTTGTGACTTCATTTCCAGACCCAGGTGATGGTTTCTCTGCTGGTAGGTATTCTTGATTGTGGCTCAACTTCTGCTGCTCAGCTCCCCTAGTTAAAAATAGATGCAAGTTATTAATTGAGCAGCTTTACCCTAACAGTAGTTCATGGCAGCTACAGTTGATAAATAGAACAAGCAAACCCTAGTGTTTCTTCTCCTGGTGCTCCCAGAGCAGCCCTGAGATGCAAGACCACCCACCTCATCCAGTTCTGCTCTGCTCTGGAGGAGGGCTGTCCTCCCTTGCGTGCATTTTAGTCCTTGAAGTGTGCAGGGTGGATGTAACATTGGTATGACTGGAAGACCTATACATTTCAATGGCATACACTTGCCACACATAGCATGGTACGTATCTCTCTGATGGACCTCACGAGGAGACAGGGCAGAGACCTCCCCCCAAGGAGTTCTGACAGAGACACATTTATATTAACTCACATTGTATCTCTTGGGCATACCCGAGAATGGTCTCCTCAGCATTTCAAGAAATTACTTCTTCATACATGTCCACAGTCCCTCAGCATCCTGTTCTTTGCACACAAGCACAAAACCTCAAAGAAGTCGCTCCTTGCCCAGTGTGCAACTCTGACATCAGTGCTGAATACTGTGGTTGTCTGAAACACGATCATCCAAAGATAGATTGGGAGATGTCAGTCCATAGTTGAAAAAGTCCTTCTCCTGTGTGAACTGGGACTGAAAATGGTAGAGAGTAGTAGCTGTAAAAAGGTTAAAAGAGTTTGTCTTTGGTTGCTATCCCAGATAACCTCAATAGCTGGTCATAAGAATAAAGGAAGTCATAGCTATATTATTTATGAAAATCTAAAAATAGTCAAGCCCCCTAGATAAATGCTTAAGCAGAAAAACAAAATTCATGTGTCTCTTTCAGCTCAGACTCTTGAGGACTTCACAGAAAGACTTTACCACAAAGACTCTTAGTGGTAGTTCATTAATACGTATCACACCAAAGTCAGATGACAGTCCAAATGGCTGTTAAAAAACTTCATTTGATTTCTGACAAAACTGATGGAAGTAACCCCACAATGTCTAATTTCTTCTCCTCCCCCTTGTTTTTATCTTCTGTATCCTCCCCTGCCAGGTTCTTTGTTTCTTTCTTTTGCAGTGATGCAGTCTACTTTCTTTTATTTTTTTTTTCTCTGCTTGCTTCTCTCCCACTTTTCATACACTCTTCATTTTTCTTCCCTTACCTTCCTCCCTTTCCTCTCCCTCTTCCAAGCTGGTGCATATACACACACACATAAAAACAGACACTCAGAGTCCTCTTGACATTTCTTTTCCTTCCCCCTCATCCCTTGTTTTTCCTACCAGATGGCCAAGCCAAAAATGCCACAAGACAGCTTGTTCTCATGATATGTAAAAACTACAAAAGCAGACACAGTCACCGTATTTTCACCAAGAGAGACCCAGAAGATGGGTCTTTCTCCACCAACCACAGAGGTTTCTGTTCCTTCAAGATTCTCAATGCTCTCCTGATTCCTCCTCTGTCACTTAAAGCTGCTCCCAGGCTGGCTGAAGACAAGGAGTTAGATTTCCAGATGGAATCCATGGCAGAAGTGAAGGTCTGCATTCTGTTTTATCACCAAATGAGGTTAAAAAACAGCAATCCAGCAAACATTCACCTAATCACACTATCTCATAAACATGGAACAAGACAGCACCTGTCAGAAAGCATTTGTAATGTGAATTAATCTAAGACAAGACACACAATGGATACAGATAGAAAGGAGCAGTCAAAAGGAGCAGTGAGACATTATTTGTCATCAAGATGAGACCCAGGCTCAACGCATCTGCACTTATAAACAGTGTTGGAGAGACCGGATGCTAAACTCCCTGACAAAAATACTTTTTTGATGATAGTTCTTATTTTTATAGAAGACAGAAACATTGACAAAGAAAATAGTCCATTGAACTCCTCCCTGGAAGTTTAAGTTCCTCCTCTACTTCCTTCACCCAAGGAGCTCCTTTTCTTTCTGACTGCAAAATTGGCAGACCTTGTACCTGTGGGACAGAGCTGAGCAACTTACAGTTGAGTGGATGCATGTGTTCAAGATTTGTTTTTAACACGGGAAAGATGTTTGTTGTTGCCTTTTTTTTTTGGAAACATATATTTTTAGTCAGATTTTCAAATCTGTTGCCCACATCATATATTTGGGCAACTATATTCCACATCTGACAAGTAGATGAACACGTATACATGTTTGGCACCTTTGTTTACAGCACAAAGTCTATAGTTTAGGTTACCTTTCAAACAGCTCTAGCTGTTCAACCCTCCAAACAAATACGCAATGAGACAACCTTGTAGTCTGGCACAGTGGCCTGAAAGTAGCCTCCAATTAAAACATGTATATAATTTGTCAAGTGCCCTTTGTTATAGTACCTGGGGACTCAATAGACTTCATACTGGGCTCAGTGAAATTAGCTTTCAAGTTTAAATAATTATCAGTAGGAAGTCATGACATTTTCCTCCGAATTGTTCTCAGACTGGAGTGGCTCCACTTGCCTGTCCAGACTCAAATGAAGTCAGAATCATACAATTACAGAACAATTTAGGTTGCAAGGGAGCCATGAGGTCTATATCCCACTCAAAGCAGGGCCCACTTTGAAGTTAGAGCCTAAAAGCTGATGGAAAGGGGAAAATACAAGAAACCACAAGACAGAGGTGGAAAAGTATCACTTCTGTTGGATGCAACCAGAAAAGAATTGAACTGCAATGGATGACAGAGGCAATGAAGGATTAGAGGCAAAAGGATGTAGACATGGCAGCACAAGCATTTGCCTACAAGCCAGACGTTTGTCCTCTCCAGCATCAGAAGTGCAGCTGCCTGAATGCACTTCTAATGCTGACACTTCTCTAATTCTGACAGAAATAAACTGTTAGGCTGTAATATCAGGAAGAAAAGGAAGGACAGAGAAGGGTACGTACTGAAAAGAGACTTATTCCCTGAACTTCCATTCCAGTAGATGAGGCACAATATCTGCCACAGGCATTGGAGCTTTATCTACCACTTGCATGTGTCAGTTGCTAAGGGGTATTGGAGGCTTTCGGCGTTGTCTGGAGTTTTCTTCCATTGTTCTGGGATGGGAGGAGGTGGTGCAACACTGTGAGACAAGGTAGAAAGAGGCAGGAGGACAGGGATTTGTGAAGTCATAATGAACAGACCTTGGCAGCTGGTCCTAGAGATTTACATATTCCAGAAACATCCTGACCCTAGAGCCAAGTACACTGGCCATTGGATATAAATTCCCACTGAGCAGACAAGCTTCTGAGTCACCCCTCTACTCAGTTCTGGGCTATGAATCATTCTGGATTTGAGCAAATCCTGTTTTGTAATTCTGAAATCTTACCCCTAGATGTTAAATCTGTCCACTATGCTGCCAGTGACGCTCAGAAGAATATGTTCCTGTTCTTTCTTGAGCCCAAAGTTGCAGGTGAAAGGAGAGAGAAAATTTACCTATCATCCCAGGACCTTCATCTCCTCCTACCTACCTGTAAGATCAGCACTGAGCAAGGAGGGGAGGGAGGCATCTCTTTTTCTGGCAGCAGCCTTGAGTGATTTCTCTGCTCCAGGAGGTAAGACCTTGCAGAAAGCAGTCATGCTGGGATGTCCCTTCCCACTCTCTGAAGGCTAGAGTTTCTCTGTCACATCAAGACTGGCTCCAGTAGGAGCCACAGTAATAATACATGTGATGAAATAATTGATACTCCACATAAGGCAGAGTGATGCTGTGCCAGGACAGCTCTTATCGAATGTTCTGTTACTGGTTTTGGAATTAGTAATTTGATTTACTGGAAAGGCCTAAATTAAAGGTGATTTTTACATCTCATTCTAAAAACTGCCCATATAGGAAGCAGCATGATACTAAGGAGGAAGGAGAGCAAACTGCAGGAAGGAAGAGTGTGATGTAGGCACTAGGAAATCAACAAAAAACCCAACTTAGTTGCTTAGGGAAGAACTCTGAAATTTCTTGTTTTTAAAGAGAAGCCATTTTTGCTCAGTTAGAACATGATCCTCATTATTACACAGCATGCAGCTCATGAGTTTCAAAGTAGTTCTTCAGGGAAGATCAGGACACTCCAGGAAGAAAGGGGAGCAGATAAAAAAAGTGCAGCAAAGCTTCTGAACCTACAGTTCCTATTGTGTTTTGTGTCAGCATATAATTTCCTTAAACTGCAGACGGTCACAAACAGAGAACAAGTAAATGATTTATGCTGTACGTAAAACTGCAAAAACATCACTCGAGTCCTGTTTTCTATTAATGTAAATAAAGATATTTCACAGGTGGCTGCTGTCTAAAGAATCTATGGCGTCCTTTGCTATTTCTGTGTTCTGAAAGGGAACTATAAAGGATACTAGTTATGAAGCACAATAACACCATAAAAAATGGGAAATTATACAAGGGCAATGAAGGAACTGGAATATGTTTTCTCAGTGAGCTAAGGCTGTCATAATACCACAGCTCAGGTCTCACAGAGTTATATGTTTAAAGCAAGAATAAAATGTTTCTTCATAATTCTGTTCATGAACTTAATCACAAAATTTTGGAAGAAAAAAACTCCAGAAAATGGAAATATTAAAATTAAAAAAAAAAAAAAAAAAAAAAAAAAAAAAAAAAAAAAAAAAAAAAAGTCTTCAAAAGGAATTTATTAATCCTTGCAGAAGGAATATTTTTAAATATTCCTTTTTGCCAGAGTTGGCTTTGATTTTGTGTCCTAGCTACCAGAATTTGCATTCTTGGCCATCTCCTGTCATAACATCCCAGATGAGCATAGCTTTTAAATCATATACAAAAAGCTGTAATGATTAATCACAAGCTGACTAATGTTTACCAACAAAAATGAGTTCTTCTGTTGTCTCAGCTACTTTCTTTGGCCATGGTTAAGGAACAGCTGCCTGCAGGCTGAGGTGCAAGCTACATATTGCTAATCTCTAAATTTTGGGCTTTTCTTCTTCCTCTTTCCTACTAACTGTTTCTAATTCAGTCTGGGGTAAGTGGAATGAAGCAAGAGCTTGAAACTTTGGTGCAAAGGCCAGCACTCCACTTTTTAGTCATCTGTGAAACACTTCCTATTTTAAGTACCTGTTATTAGCCTTATCACTCCAGTGTCACAATCTTATTGAAGAATTTCAACTTTTTTCTGTCAACAGAGATACAGTCCTGCTGTTACCCATCTGGCAACTTGGAGGAGGGCTTAAAAATTATGGTCTTCTCCATTGCAGAATGCACGTTTGACCCAGGAACTGAGCAAGCAGCAATTACACCCAAGTACAGGGATGCAGCATGTCTACACACAGCAGGAAGGAAAAGCTGGATACTAGCTCCACTCTCTGCTTGGACCCTCACTATTTGTCTCTTGAACCTAAAAAGATCTGTCCCTATATGATATGAGGGTAGGTCACCAGCTGTATGACAAAAAGGAGCAAACATTGGCCCTTTCTGCTTGATATCTCCTTTCTAAAATGAGAGTTCTTGGATGAAAATGTTTTCCATGGTGTTTTGATGCCTACACATCCATAGTCCAGTTAGAAAACGGGAAGAAATGGGAATAGAAAAATGTCCTTTTCTGAGATTTTGACAAAGTCATGCACAGACTTTTTCCTGACCCAAAACAGCAGTCAGGTGTAAAAGATAAAACAGGTTCAGAGGGAAAAACAAAAGATTAGGTAACTGATATTCAGTTTCCCATTTTCCTCTACAGTCACTGAACAAAAAAAAAGAGCTATTTTTTTCTGAAAGCCAGGAAAAGATGTAAGGTAGTTTGGCAGGTCAAGAATTAAAGGTTTTAACAGTGTGGTTGGACATACTAGAAGATACCTTGGCATTTTCTGGTGTAGTGATTGTTACCTGTATGTGATACATCCATGGTTAAATACACACATACTGTGTGTACAGATATAATAGTATGAAATTCTCATACCAGGTACATAAATAATTGTATGTGATTGCACTGAAGAAGATAATAAAGGTCAAATGAAGTGACTGACTATTGTCTATCCATGTACGTGCTGAGAAAATTTCCTGCCACATACCATTGCACTTTATCTTCCACTTACCGGGAATCTTGTTATGGTTTCATTTCATGATTCTATTCTTATGTGCCCTTATGTGCCCAGATTTTAACCTCACTCATCTGCTTTCAATGTGGTTGGAGTTGGCCATGGAAGTGAAAGCAAAAAAAAAAAGGGAAAATAGGATGAAGCTGACACTATATAAAGCTGTCTGAAAAATCTCCCAGAATGCTACAAACATTCCCAGTGCCCAAGGCATGCCAGCCTCTATGGAGTCACATCCACTACAGTATCAACTGCTCTGAATTCAGCCCCATGTATATAAGAATCACTACACATTCTTCCATACCATCACAGCTTTTCAGTGTTAGGTTTGTTGTGATTGTTAAGAAATCTATGTAATTTAACTTCACTTTTGTGGCTTTAGAATGTTGGAAACTTTGTCTTTGAAAGAGCTGATTTTGAAAGTCACTGTAAGAAATTACTATATCAGAACTGAATGGAGAACTTATGTCTTTTCCCATTTAACGCTGCAGAGCAAATTGTAGCTATATTAAGTCAGGACCAGAACTTATTCTTCCTTCTCTGCTCTTTGGATTACTCCTGATCCCTGGGGAAATCCTCAGCTGATGCTGGTAGTCCTTTTTCTGGGTATAGGGTGAGATGTGAAGCTGGAGCACAGCAACCATCAGTAATCCTGGCCCTTACCTTGCAGGGCAAGGGAAAACTGCTCCACTGTCCTTTACAACAAAAAGACATCCAAGAATAAAAAGTTGTATGCACTCAGCTCAAAAGAGAGAAGACAAACAGAAATGCTATGTTTCCACAAACAGAGACATACCATTAGCATTCAGAGTAGGCTGCTGGGCTTTGTAAAAGCATTTGACCTTCCTCTCCAAGCAGAACATGCTATCCATCTTCGATAAAAGTGTATAAATATGTTTCAGCCACTTCTCTCATCTGGGAGTTTTCCACATACCAGTGTCTCAGAGTAAATGACTTTGGACAAAAAGAGACAAGGTTTGCTTCAGTTATTTTGCACTGTTTTGTATATATAGTCCTAGAGTAATCTGACTGAACTTTCTTTAGCAGGAAGGGGAAACTTGGCTGAGGCTAAAAATGCAAAAAGAGAAGCCAGTTCATGAACAACTGCATTCGCTTGTGAAGAAAATACAATTTTCTTCATTAGATTTCATTCTCTTAAAATATAAAGAAATAGGAATCAAATCACTTTTGGGGTGTTCGCTGTGGATACCAGATTAAAAGTGATGGTTATTTAGAGCTAAATTTTTGTCATGAAAATATGATGCAGACAAGTTTAGCCTCAGCTGTGCATATAAAAAGTATTGAGTGAACAATAATTTGAGTACTAAATTTCCCTAATATAATGAAAACAATTTTAATACTAGCATTGAAATCTCTGGCTCCTTATTTTCTCTTTTCATTTTTATGTTTTATTGAAAAGTAGATTCAGTAATGCACAACCTACTTCAGCAAAACAGGTTTTGGGGTAGTGAGAGGCTAATCTTACAAACAAAGTCAGTGAAGAGTTTTCTTGGTCCACATGACAGTGCACAAGACACATCTAAATGCAGGCAACAACAGTCCTGCCACTCAGACAAAAACCCTCAAGTGTGTTTTAACCACCCAGAGAGGACACAGTAGCCATGGCAACACAAAACTTAGCATAGGCTATGAAGTCTGCCCTAGACCTTGGGTGAATGCCAGGGTAGTGTTTAACCCACACTTAAATTTATCCCGCTGCTTCCAGATCCTAAACCAGTTTACACCTGTCTTGGGTCTGTGCATGTTTTTGACTGTCATATGCATCCATTTCTTATAATGTATGTCCAGTTCTAGAAGGGTAAAGAAGGATGTGCAGCTGCTGTGATGTTGCCCCTACATGTGCAGGGAGACCATGATTCACAAGATGCTCAGGAGTATTTCAGCACCTGGCTGTCACTACTCCAGCATGATACACACAAGTGAGGATGCTTCTCAGTCTGCAAACACACAAACTTCTTTATAAGATGCAAGTGGCCTGTGTGGCCTGTGTCATACTTTCCTTCCATGACACAATAGTGTCATGGATTAGTGGAGCCACTTGCTCAAAGGACTAAAGAAATGGTGAAAAATATTTGGGGTTGAAAGCAAGCAGCTTTTTGTGAGGGTGTCTTGGCAACTTGTCTGGGTAGAGAAAAAAGAACACGTCCCTCTAAGCAACAAATCAACGGATGACCTACTAGTACCTACAAAGGTGAAACCATTAAGATACAGTTTTACAGAAACACTTGTCACATGTAGGAGGCAGGCAGAAGTGTTTAAAGAATATCTTCCATAACACCAATGAAAATAGCATTTGTCTTTTTTCTGCAAGCACAAAGTAACAGAATCACAGAATAGTAGCGGTTGGAAGGCACCTCTGCAGATCATCTAGTCCAACCCCCCTGTCAAAGCAGGTTCAACCAGGGCAGGTTGCACAGGAACGTGTCCATGTAGGTTTTGAATATCTCTAAAGAAGGAGACTCCACAACCTCTCTGGGCAACCTGTTCTAGTACTCTGTAACTACCAAAATAAATAAGTTTTTTCCTTATGTTTAGGTGGAACTTACTAGTTTGTGCCTATTGCCCCTTGTCCCATCTCTGGGCACTACTGAAAAGAAACGGGCCCCATCCTCTTGACACCTGCCCTTTAGACATTTATAAGTATTGATAAGATCCCCTCTCAGTCTTCTCCAAACTAAACAGGTCCATGTCTCTCAGCCTTTCCTTGTAAGAGATATGGTTCAGTCCTCTAATCATCTTTTAGCTCTCCATTGGACTCTCTCTAGTCCTTTTCGAACTGGGGAGCCCAGAACTGGACACAGTGCTCCAGATGTGTCCTCACTAGATCAGAGTAGAGGGGGAGGAGACCCTCCCTCAATCTGCTGTTATAACACTGTTATGTTTCATGTCGCTCACTGAGGGTGGCCCTTAGGGTCTCCTTTGGGGTCAGAGCTGAGTGTTCGGTTCCCCAGGGTGTCAGAGATGAAATAATATCCACCCTACACTCCTAGAGCTGTTTCAAGTAGAAATATTTAACACTGCTTCTTCAAAATTACTCTTGCCCACAGTCTAGCTGATGCTCAAGTGCCTGTTGGCCCACTGGCTATTGAGAATTTGTATAACAAATATTGAAGTATAAGGTGTACATAAAGTAAAAATAAGATCTTCCAAGGATTGTTAAGAGGGGTACAAGAGGAGAGGGACCATGAAAAGTTACAATATTTAGCTGAACATGAAAATGAAAATAAAAACTCAAGTACCCAGCCCACTGTGCACCAAGCCTGAAATGCCAAGAGAGCTCATTCAGACATTAAAAAAAAATTATGACTGATATTTTGTTCTATCTGAATAGCAGAGAAGCAGAGAATAAAAAGCCACTCTTTGTGCCTTTGTCAGAGACTCAGGAGGAGCCCAACACTGCTTTTTCATTATGCTGACTTTATTCCATCTGAATACAGAACAGACTTTGTGCAGGTTTGCAAAAATATTTTTTGCTGTGTCAAATGTGATGTGTCCTGGGAATTACGCATAAGTGTGTATTCAAAAGATTCAGAAGAAGAAGAAAAATAATACCTCACTCTTCTGCCTGCCCTCCCACTAATGGCCACACTTATGGTATTCCTAGGTTTATACAAATATGCGATATAGTTTTATAGGCAAATGATAATTGATAAAAACTTTGCAGAAAAAACCATGGTCATTTCTCTGCCAACAGGAACACATTCATATATAGCAGTGATGTGGGCAGTGTTTTCAAATCACATGGAGATTTCTGGATGGGAAATAATGTTTAGTCAAAGAGCAAGCAGTTATATACAAAAGCAATATAAAATTGGATTACTTTTTTTTTTTTCCCCAAAAAGTAATCAAAGATAAAATAAGTATTGTTGAAGGATTTAGGAGTTGCTAAAATTGTAGTGGGAATTAGGTTTGTTCTTCTACCTTTTATTTCATGGATTATCCTAGTGGCAACAGAGCTCGCCAGACAATTTTGAGCTTCTGCACTAAAAATGAAAATGATTACCAATCTCCTTTTTTTCTTGTTTTGCTCAACACTCTAAAGAGAACCTTAATGATTTAATACACTGAATTTGTCAGGGTGTATCAGAAATACAGAGAAGACTAGCTCTAAAAATCTTCATTAAGAACAGGGAAAAGAAATTATTACCTGTAACAGCACTTTGGTGTTTATTGCTTGACAGAGAAAAAAGGTGTACTTAAAAAACACATCAAGCCAGAAAAGTATAAGGCATGTATTTCTCTTTTCCTGTTCAAGGGACTCATCTGATGAGGAGAGGCTAAATCCATGCCTGAAAAAGGAAGCACTATGACATGACCATCTTGAAGAGACCATTCCTGCTGATGCAAGAGATTTCTGTCTTTCATTCATGATCAATCTAACAAAAGCATTTGATAGTCATGTTCCACAGAATATTGTGTAGCCTGGTGTTTACTGGAGACAAAACAGTTAAGATTCTCAAAAGCTTTTTCACTGAGCATGTCAATTTATCCCAGACCTGATTTGGTGATAAAATACTAGAATTTATCCACAGTTTTAGCTATTAAGATAGACTGCCTATTATCTGTAAATGTGTGTTTTACTATTGTAGATTATATAGCAGCATTCACATGCAAATTCTACTTATCACAAACATTCTTTTGTAATAAACATTAAATAATTGCAATCGTCAAAACACGCAATGAGATCTCTTGTTTCAAAAATGTAAGTTTAAAAACTGTGGTTTTGCATTTGAAAGCAATATGTTTTCAGGAAAAATTTTAGGAAGTGGCTATGCAAAAGCTCCTTTGGCTTTACTGAAAAAGACGCAGCACATCTGTTTGCTGGGTTTTGATAGATGTTCTGGGTTTATAGAGGTTCCTCTTTTTATTAGTCCAGGAAGAAAAAAAGACTTTGCACAGTATTGTGTTTAGTCTGACACTGCAGCTGTAAAAAGATACTGATAGGAAGCATACAATTTCTCATTTAGCTTTTCAAATTTTATGCTATTGCAAGATCGTCACACAGCTTTTTCTTTTTTTTTTTTTCCCCCTATCATCCATTGGTAACAGATTTTGTGTCTAACAAATATGGATTTCTATGAGGGCACCAGGGATATGAGAGCATGATTCAGCAGCAGAGAAGATTATCTAGAGTTTCTTCAGTCTACCAGTTTCCAAGAGTAATCTGCTTTCCCTGTTTGATTACTCTGTGTTCTTGACTGGTTAAACTCATTTAGCTATATATTAATATTTATGTGGCTGACTGTTCATTGTAACTCTGTGTTAGCTGTTATCTTCTGCAGAGATCTTTGTGTGAAATTCATGTGAACCTGGACAGCTGTCAAACTTTGTGGTACTGTGCATGCTTCCCCTTAAATCTGTATTTTCCAAAAAAATGCACTTCAAAGGTGCACTATGCTTTTTGGTATTTCACAGTAGTCATGACATAAAGCATCCAGTTGATGGATGCCTCAGTGGATCCATGGCATGCCACCATTTTCTCAGACATTCCAGCAGTCATGTTGGTGGTCTTGACATCCACAGAGAAGCAGCTGATGGTAACTCACATCTAGGGGGAAATGATGCAGTTTAATGCATGTGGAAGTTTGGTTATAGCACTAAAAGACTGGGCAGGACAGCTGCTGAACTTTTTGTTGCGAAGTCGGTGTCAAATGATGCTGCAGTGAATCACAGAATCACAGAATGTTAGGGGTTGGAGGGGACTTCTAGAGATCGTCTAGTCCAACACTGCTGCCAAAGCAGAATCACCTAGGACAGGTCACACAGGAATGCATCCAGACTGGAATGAATGACAAAGGTGTGCAAAATGGAGATTGAAAAACCTATTTATTTTAGGTATTGAGCAGAAGACCAGCTCAGATCTTGTTTGATCACTGGAGATTCAAAGTCCTGCTAAGCAAAAAAGTGATTAGAAATGGGCAATAGAGCATTTTAC
This sequence comes from Actenoides lindsayi, assembly GCA_025331215.1. Taxonomy (NCBI): domain Eukaryota; kingdom Metazoa; phylum Chordata; class Aves; order Coraciiformes; family Alcedinidae; genus Actenoides; species Actenoides lindsayi. The sequence goes on from WTSP01008229.1 coordinate 43,440, forward strand.
ATCCCAGTCAGCTACTGGGATCCAGAGCACATGGACATCTTGAAAAACAAGGGAGTTGCCATTGACCTGTACCCGCTGTGAAATGAGTTATGCTCTTATTTGATGTATGTCACTTTTACCAACTTTTGCAACAGATAGGACAAGCCTCCCTGCCCCTGTGAGGCAGAGCACTCAGATCAGGACAGAGTTCACTGTGAAGGGGTTACTGTTTCTGTCTGCATAAATTCTAGGGAATAAATAGCCATCATTAATATATCATTTTTTATTAAGCAATATATTCTGAAAAAAACATATTAAAAGGAGAAGACAATTTTTAACACATCAGGTTAACATCAGAGAAAGCAAAACAGTTTAAAACATGTTAAGAGAAGAAGCAGTAAATGTAAGTAAAAATCAAATGCAAATGGTCAAAGAGGACTTAAATGGTTTGGGTGGTTGGTGGACATAACAGAGAAAAACATGAAGGGGCAGACAAGAAATAATTATAAAAACAAAGATGAATATTAAAAACCCTAGAATTAATATCAACAGTTGATTTGTTAGTGGTACTTGAAACACAAGGAAGTTCAAGACTAGAAAATGTGGCAATCAAAACTGTCATGACAGAAAATGGGTGGTCAGCTTAAGGGAGCCACCAGCACTGTCACAAACTGAAGAACCATCATGGCAGAAAGGTCCAGCTTTGAGCAACAGCATAAGAGGATAACAATGATTAGAGAACTGCAACATATCGTGACAACAAACCCCAGCTGGAAGCAAGGGGTTTCACTGCTGCTGTTGCCTGGTGAAACCATAGAAACCTCCTGCCTCAAAGTGCCTTGATTGCACTGGAAGGAGAAACAGCTGTAATGTCACTTTATAGATGCAGTAATTGATTTGCCCATTCTGGTCATCCAGGTCTGCTCATCAACATGTAGAAGGGAGCCCTTTCAGTGAGGGTAAGAGACTATCTCTGCAGCAGCTGAGCAGAAAGACAATCCCTACTGGGTCTTACACAAGCTGCAGGAGCTCCTGAAGTACTAAGTAAACATTTGAATACCTATTTTCAAAAGTAGTACAGTCCTAAAGATAATTCCAAGAATGCCTTTACATTACCATTCAAGAAAAGCACCGTACTAATCATCATCAATTTTTCATCCTGTTCTAAAAATCTTTCTAGATTTATGTGCTCTGTCATCAAATACTGACTTTCAACAGGCTATTTTACTTTCAAAGCAGCTAAGAGTGATCCTGTGGCTTTCTGTGTCTCTTAGATGATTTGGTCATTGCTGTCAGTTTTAAAAATAGATTGGTGACTTTCCATATAAATTTCTCACTGCTTTTTTTTTTTTAAATAAATAACAGAATTCAAATAATAATAGTAACATCTGAACTAACAGCTAATAGCACCTCTACAAGAAATATCTCAACAATATAAGGATACACATTTTAAGTGGATTCTGCAGAAAGAAAAATTAGCTAATAAGTAAAATTATCTAATAATGAGTTCTGTGCTTCAGAATTTAAGATATTTATGCAGCATATTTAATACACAGAATGTAATCAAAGCCTTAGAAAAATAAAAGGAATAAAATTAGTATATTCTTTGAGGAATTTTTGAGGGTAAGGAACTTCTACAGTATTGAATGTGTCTGTATGTATTTAATATATCTCATGAAATATTTTTAAATTAAAATAGTTCGACACAATCTCTAAAATTTTCCACATTCCCTACAGATTGAGGCACAGATATAAGTACATGGGACAATGTACATCATGTGCTTTAACATGTTCCCTGGCCTACCTTCCTAGCAGCAACATGGACACAGCTATAATAGATTTCAGACTGCAGACATTCCCTCCATGGCACAGAGACAAAAATCTTACATGAAGTTGCAGAATTTATTTTGAATTATCACAATAAATTGGGCCGTGAGAAATTAAAGAACAGAGAAAGGAAAGGCTGTGAGAATTGGCACAACTGTTGTGTATGCATTGTTGGCCAAGGGGAGGCAAAGCCAGCGACTTTGGAACCCAGATGTTATCTTTACAGTTGTCTGGATGTGAGGATAAATATGAATTCCCAGAAGGCACATGCACACACGCACACACATACAAAGAAACACACTCATCTCTCTTGTAGCTGGCATAAGCTTATAACCCCTCTGGTCCCACATACCCAGTCCCTCCGGTAACCATCCCCTACATTTACGACCTTGCAGTATCTAGACCTAGATCTCCTGTCCTGCTCATGAGCTCGTTTGGTTTAACACTCACCAATGTTTCACACAGAGCACAGAGAGCACCCTTGCACAGAAAAGTAATAGGAGATCAGACAGGCAGGACTAGACCATCCCCCTTTATCCCTCTTCTCTCCATATTACATTTTTCCTTTCCTTCTTTCCACTTTATTTTCCCTTGTTCCCTCTGAAACAAGCAACTTTCCCCCATCAGCCTCAGTTTTGATACATCCATACCCAGATTTGGTATTTCTCATGTCATTACATAATCATCTCTGCCTTCCCTGGTGTCATGGATGGGAGACTGCTGCTTGCTTTGTTGAGCAATGTCTCATGTCCAGTCCCATAATTCCTCATACTGCACCCAGTTACCTTCACAACTGGCCATGGACAAGCCATCTCCCAGCACCTTCCAGTTAAACCTATCCTGAATTATGTTTAATGCAACCAAATCTGACTTTTTTCTCATTTCACATTGCTAGATTTCACTGATAAAATTCTTAAACAATAGAATCCAAAATGTAATCTGAATATCAAATTAATATAATTATAAAGCATATCTGTAGATCATTCAACTATAGAATTGCGTAAGACATTCTTATAAATGTAAACAAATCCATTTGCAAATTTATCTAATAGCTTTCTGTAATAAGATCTGTTTACCCTTGCACTTACCAAACAGTTTATCATACTGCATACATAATATTAAGTCCCGAGGTGCTCTTTAGTGAAATTGACTTGCTAAATTGAGTCAATTTTGTTTAGATCAAATGGAAGTACTCTGCACCATCTAAGCCAGAGCTTCCTTCACAGGGAAGATGGTGGCATCATGCACCATTCTGTACTAATTGTGTGCAAGCCAAGGTTGCACCAAATTGCAATTGCAACTCCAGACTACTGTTATATGAGGCTTGGAAATCCTTAATGGAAAAATTCACTCATCAAACAAATGAATAGCTATTATGCAAGTATGAAATAACAGTACTAACAGTGAATACTCATCTCTTCTCAGAAGGGGTGTAAGTTAAATGTAAAAACATTTAGCTGCAAAGCAAAAAACTCATATACAGCATGACAGAACATTTCTGAGCAGCTCATCAGCTCTGGTTCTTTAGCTGATGGTAAACATATGGAGGAAACTAAACTTCAAGATAAAAGAAGCCTGAAGATTGAAAAGTCATGAGAGATAATGTGTATTTAAATAAAACTATTTCCAAAAGCATAAAGTGTAACTTGGAGGACATTTCCTGTCACTGTGGTGGATTTCTAAGTAAAAAGTCTTTCTTGACAACCAGTCTGCTCTGCCTGAAGTGCCCCAATTTTTAGGATAACCTGGTGAGTGCCCTAGCCATGTGTCACACCATCATGGATGCTTCTGGTCATTTGGTGTAGGCTTTTGGTAGTCATTTGGTGTAGGAGCTCTCTTCGTAACTGTACCCAGGGCTTCTTTTCTGTACTGTGTACATCCAATTAACCTACCACACCAGCATCTGCTAATTTGTATTAGTGTGGGACAGGGAAACCCACAGAATGCAGAGGACTGTTACCTTTACCCACTGCACCTAGGTCTGGCAGGTGAAACAAGGTAAACCAATGCTTCCCCAACAGTCTCAGCCAGCTGCCCCAAAATTTTGAGAAAGGGCATGCTGTCAGGAGCTGTGCTCTCCCCACAAGTAGCCTGGACCCAAGTGTCCCCTCTCAAGTGGAAATCTGCACAGATTACTTCTACCCATCTACACTGTAGCATCCTCTACATCAGCACAGAGAAGAATGGGGAATATAAGGTGGCCTGATCCTCGTCCATGCCCTTCAGTTGCACTAATTTGGCCTTTTTCTATGCAATGAGCTGGGAGACAAGACACATGTCACCAGGGTCATGCGCTTTATTCCAGTGAAAGGTCCTGACACACGTCACCAGGGTCATGTGCTTTATTCCAGTGAAAGCCAAGGTCCTTACAAGATTCCCACACAAAGCACAGACAGGCTGCAGACAGAAAATAGGATCCCATAGCTCTCCTACAGGAAACAGTATCCCTCTTGGTCTCCATGCCTGGCACCTAAACTAGAAGACCTTAATGATTTCCTTACCAAGGGAACTGATGATTCACCATCAAATTGGACAGTCCTGGCAGGTCCAGAGATAAGGACCAAGAGAAAGACAGATTACATGCACAAGAGCCTTTTCAGTCCACTGAATACAAAGCATCCTGTAGCATTTGGCCCTAATGTGAGCAAAACCCTGGCCATGATGGCTATTTTACAAGTTGCTCCTTCAGTCTGAAGAAAAGTCTGACTTCCTTGACACATCTCTTCATGGAAAATCCCCAAATACACAGATATTACTGCAGAGTGTTAGGTCTGTTCCTGCTTTCCCTTTTATGTCTCTACAAAAAGGATGTAGGTGCTTGGTTCTGCTAGCTCCTTGGGGCATAGCTGCCTGCTTTGGCCATCATTGGAGGTGGTGTTGGGAATCTCCCATTTTAGTGAAGCAGAATGGGTTTGGGAGGGGCTTGCTAGAGACCTCATCTCAGCCATCATGAGCCTCTCCAAGTGCAGGTGGGAAGAAGAGATACCTCCCTCTTATTCCTTCTCTAGATAAAATGTCATTCCTTTTAATCCCTGCAATATGACAGGTTGCAATACTCTCCTAAAACTATTGCAGGAACTCTGAACCACAAACAACAGACACAAAATGATAATGAAATGTCAAAGGGCATCTGAAGGTCCCTAGGGCTGAGTGTTTCACAGTGTGGATGTGGTCAGGTTACTGAAGTTCAGGGTAGTCCTAATCCCACTTGAACTGAGGACTCAGACTCACTATCTGGAGCAACTATATTTGTCAGGATGGAGGTAGCCTTGCACTAGACAGGTGAATTCTCCTTTTCCCTATTTTCTATTTCTTTATTCATGTATGTATTTACTACTGTTTTATCTTTTTTACCTCTAGTATACATAAAGAATAACTCCATTACAGACAATGGGAATAGAGTATTTTAAAGAAGGCGTAAGAAGAGAATGAAGATTAGAGGTCCAATATCTGCACTATTCAATACTCTTGGTGTTGGCTATGAGACTTTAAACACACCATGAACCTCACAAGCCAAACTAATAAATTACTATTTTAATACAAATTAACCACAATTCTACTGAGAGTTCTAAAGCACGCAGAAGAAAATTACATAAAAAGGCAGGTTTTACCAAAACACAAACACCTCTAACCAGTTGAATTTCTACAGAATCTTGGCTTTTAATTGGATTTTGTGCAATTAGTTTGCCTGTACTTCAGGCACCACTGTATATACACTATATTTATATTTTATATTTATATTCACTATAGCTAGTGAATATAAAATTAAGCTGCCTTCCCTAATACTCAAACCTCTTCCCTATATGAATGGTTTGGAAGAGATAGAGCACACATTGAATTCAAATTATTACAAAAATCACTTCAGTCATGAGGATGCATCCACTTCACAGGGCCTGTAGATCCATCTCAAGCCAAGTACAACCTGAACAGCTCATTATATTCATAATCCAGGTTTATGTTCATGCATAAGCCTCAACTTTCTAATCATAGCGATATAAAGTATTTACATTACAGCATTTTAAGAGGTTCTTCACAAATTGTGACAGTTGAGATAAAAATCGAACTTTCTATTTCTTTCCTTTTTTTTCGCCTTGCTTAATCTTATCAATTCACTTTTATATTAAAATTTAGTGGTGAAGTAACTTCACTTGTCCAGAGCTGCATTCTCACTTTTGTTGGGATTTTATTTTTTTTTCTCTGGTAATATAGTCGAGGTATCACAAACCAAGGCTCCCCCAGAAATCTGCTAATCAGTTTTGTGAAGGTTGGGATATTTTTCTTCTCTGAAAGCTTTCATATCTGAATAGTGCTAAATCATCTGAACTGGAAAGGATTTATAAATTAGTTTTTCAGAACAATCTTTGCCTTTAGAAAAGACTGAATTTCTGTAGGTTACAATATTTTGATGAGAACATCAACTAATGCATTTATGCAGTCTTCATTTTAAACCTTTATTCAAATTATATATATATATATCATAATACAATGTTATACTGCAAATATAGGGCACACTTTATTTTATTTTTAATTTTTTTAAGAGATGTCTAATATAACTTTGTGGCAATTCTAGTTATAACTATAAATTCTTCTCTTAAACAAGAAAATAAATTACTATATATCACAGATTTTCCTATATTTTCATACACTCTCATTTTCACACAGACGTGCCAAAAGAACTCACAATTATTTTACATTGACTTTATTCTACACAAAATAGTGCACGTCTTCTTGCTTTATGTTTTATTAATTCTCAAATAACGTGTTTGGGGCTTAATTATCTCCCCTTTTCATTTCAAATATTTTCACATTATAAATCCTAAAGACAGACTAACAGCTAGGATTTCATAACATAAGCATCAAATCTATGTGAACTGATTTCTAACTTTAAAGATCACAGAGCTAGAACAGGTAGTCATAAGGCCATGCCCAGCCTTATATTAAGCATATCTAAGTTTTCTTGACATACATTTGTCTAAACTATTCTGCAGTGCCTCTAGTTTTAGGGGTACTAACTCAGAGAAATTAGTAACCTACTAACTCTTTCCTATTATTATACATTAACAAGTTTTCTTAGTTACTAATCTGAATCGTCCCTCCTATAATTTTGTTATTCCTTTTCCTATTCTCCATGGAAATAAGGAACAAATTACTGTCTTCTTTGCAACACTCTTTCACACAGCTGACTACGTCTTCATAGCCCTCCTCTCTTAATGATTGCTTCTTGTCCTTTTGACTAAGATCAAGTGTAGTAGCTCTTATCAGTTTAATACCTGATGCGTCCCCAATAAGAGGGTTATTTATTTGGGTTCAGGCAATCCCAAGCACAAATACCGGCTGGGCAGAGTACGGGTAGAGAATAGTCCTGAGGAAAAAGTCCTGGGGGTTCTGGTTTATGAAAAGCCCAACATTCAGTGAGACACTGGAATAGGTTGCCCAGGGAAGCTGTGGCTGCTTCATCAATAGATGTGTTCAAGACCAAATTGGATGTGGCCTTGCGCAACCTAGTCTAGTGGGAGTTGTCCCTACCCATGGCAGTGGGGTTGGAACTAGATGATCATAAGATCCCTTCCAACCCAAACCAGTCTATGATTTTATGATTAAAAAAAAAAAAAGAAAAAAAAAAGCAGGTTGTATTTTGTGCTCTTGTAATCTCTCTTAATCCTTTACTCTGAATTTGTCTGTTGCTTTTATTTAAATGCAATGCCCCAAACTTGGATACTGGTCTGCACCCTTGATGATGACAAACAGATGGAAAGTAGTATTTTATGTCTTACCTACTATATTCCCCGAATATATAAAAATAACTTTTGCCTTTTTCTGCGTCTTATGCTCGTCTTGTGATCCAGAGAAGCCCCCAGCACCTTTTCTGAAGTATTGATATTTAACTGGATATTCCTTTCCCATATGTGTCTATTTGATTACTCTTGCCCAAGAATAATACACAGCACATGTCCTTATTCAATTTCATCTTACTATTTTCACACTACTTAGTCAATTTTTCAAGCTAAGTTTGAATTCTATGTTCTTCTCATGTTGCCCAGCTCCATGTCACCTGAAAATTGGATGGGCATATTCTTCAGATCTTTAAAAAAAACCAAACAACTGAACACAGACTGAAGAAACATCTCTGGGTAACCATACTAGATACATGCTTTCCTCTGTTGAAATCACTGATAATCATTTCAAGGCTTGTGAAACATACCCAACCTTTCTGTATCCACAATATGTCAGTGCTTTATAGAATTATAGCATGTCATGGTTTGGAAGGGATCTATGAAGATCATCTAGCCAGCTCCCCCAGATATAGATCATACTCTCACAATCCTTTATATAAGACAATACAGGAAGTCCTACTAAAGAAAAAATGGCAATTATGTTCTCAAATCCTGTTGTCTTGCTGTCTTGTTGTCGGAGGAAATCACATGTATTTGATAATTTTGTATTGGCTGTTACTCACATCCTTGTAGCTTTCCAGTGCTAACAAATTGTTTTGTCAGCTGTTCAAACATTTTATGAGAGCAGAAATTAAGCAAGTGGCTGAATAATACCCCAGTCTTCCTTTCTTCTTATTTAAACACAGACACTGGTTTTCTCTTCATGAACCTTTCAAGACATTACCTGCCCATCACATGTTCTGAAGTACAACAGTAGTATATAATATTTAATCATGAAGGTCTTTAATTTCTTCATTAGGAAACTCATAATCACTTGCTGACTTGAAAAAAATATAATCTCTGAATTTTTCGTTTCTCATTCAAAGCTTGGGTCTTCACTTTTATCACTAGTATGAACTATAATACCCCTCAACTGCAATTCATCACTCTTCTAAGGAGAGAAGCGAAAAAGTTATTACAAAATTTGACCTTCTGAGTATCATCCAGCAACAGCTTTTTCCTCTCCACTGAACAGGTGACCAATTCTCCCTTGCCTTCACCTTCCCTCTGTTACAACTGCACTTCTAAATTGATTGATATGTCTCGGCAGATGCATCTTGTTTTGAGCTTTGGCTTTTTAAAATTTTGTTCCTACATGTTCATGTTATATTTATCACTCTTCCTCAGTAGCCTGACCTAGTTTCTGCTTCTAGCTTGATTCTTCCATGAGTTTAAGGTTCATGCACAGTTCATGCTTTAATCAAGCTGATCTCTTACTGCATTTTCTCCCTTTTCTTCTCAATGGGATAGAATATATTTGTGGATGGATATTATGTCATTGTGTGTATTATTTCTAAGGCGCTAACCCTTTAACAGCACCTTCCTTTACATGACATCTTACTAACCCATTCTGTGAATTTATTGAAGTTTGCCTTCTATCATTCAGCTGCTATTCCTCCTTCTTGTCCTGAGTGATCATGAATCTTTTTTTCTAATGACCACTCAAATGGGCCTTCCAGCCTCAAATTCGCATCCATTCCTCACAACTGTCAATGAATATAAAAGAATCTTTCCTTTATTTGCTTTCTTTACTTCTTGAATCAGAAATGTTTTCCCTGAAGCAATCGAAAGGTTTTCTGGGCAATCTGCTGTATTTCTTTCCCAGCAGATATTCCTCGTTATCTCCTGTTACTTTGTGCTGAATATAAAAGTTCTTGTGACATATCATGTATCATTTTTCCCTTGGTTCTTTTCTGGTTTTGCTACAAACTTTGGAAATAAAATGCACTTTAAAACTATATTCTGCTTTCAAAGACTGATATTTGGGAAAATTTGTCTAGCACATGTTTAGTTTGATATGCATGCAAAGATGAGCTTGAAGATAGCTTCAGTCATTGACAGCAAAACCCAGTGCACATGAGATCTTGCAAGTAAGGGCATCTTATATGGTACTGGCATGGCATATGGCATTAGGGAGTGAATATGTCAGCAAGCAAATTTAGGTAATCCCTGTGCTTGTCCACAGTCAATCTGTGGTTTGCCTACAGGGTCTGAACACCATAAATCAGTGAATCTAAGAGTATGCCAGACTGCTGGTTGCTCATGTATGTCTTGTTAAACCCATGATAATCTCACTGAAGTGCATGGAAGGAAGAATACTCAGGACTCTTGCTATAGTAAAAGCCAGACTTTGTTAAAACAGCTGAACCTTCCCAAGGAAACAAAAGACACTTCTTAATATAAAAATCCCACAATATAAATCTGGGTAATTACACTAAATTAAGTTCTATGAGAAGAAAGATCATTAAAAAAAAAAAAAGGTAAGATAAAGATGAACAATATAAAAATAAGGTAATTCAAAGACACTAGATGTAAACTGCTCTATTCTATTTAAACAAGGGGATTTTTTTTTAATATAGTTCATAAAAATACAGCAGAAGAATAAAATAGTGATCTCATAAAATGATGTTTGACAGGTACCAGCATACACGCCAAATGTCCATAGCAGAAGGAGATGTGGAAGTTGTCATTTCAAGTCAAATAAATACTCATCAAACATAATAGAAATGATAAAATGTAAATCTTGCTAGCTGAAGTTAGATCCTCAACAGGCTTCTTGCATGCGGTGACATAAATAGGATACATGATGTAGCATTGGGTTTCCATGAGGCATATTGTGAATTTTCAATTACCCCGTTGCAGGCTTACCAAGGAGCCACAGAAAACGTACCAATGGACAAGATATTTCAAGGGAAGGCAATAAGACCTTTAAAACAATGATGAAGAGTCTTCTTTTTCTTACTATACATGTAGCACCAGTGGGTTTTGTAACAGCGCCCATAAGAAGCCTTATTCTCTATCAGATCATATGTAGGGCTTGGGATCATATGTTAGCATATCAGCTTTCATTTTAAAAAGAAGTGTTTAGGTATGCTGAATATTTATAAAAATGAATGTATCTTGGCTTCTGCCTGTGTCTGTAAAGATCTGGAATTAACAGATATGAAAAGCACAACCTGGCTCATATATCATAATAAGGCCTTATTTTAAAGAATGGTAAATTGATCTTTTTGACTTTCAACTTCTAAATTTTAGATACAGTAAATGAAGATTATTTTGAAATCCTAGTTACTTTGGGGGACATAAAACTTAGGAGAATATAACCACATGCACCATAAAACATGGAGACCTCACCAATATACTCTTTACGGGAAACACTCCTTGCAGGAAACAGTACAATGGGAAGGATGCAAGAGATGAGCTAGTGTTTTCCAGAAATTACTTAAACCAACTCAACAGTAAATAAGAGGTATATACACTTCTCTTATGTAAAGATTAACATAGTGTTAAAATAATAGAATGCTCCAGACTAAAATGGAACCTTTGCTACCAAACACAAAGAAATTCCTTGCAGGTGTCAGCAGGAATTTATAAGAAGTTTAGAGTTAAGTTAGCTTAGACTTAACTAAGCTAACTAAAGACGTCTTCCAGCAATAAGAATTCCCTTCCTTTAGTTGCACTGACACCTTGTATGGTGCATAATTCCTCAGTTATGTGTTGTATTGTGTGGCAAAGACTGTATGTACATTTTTAACTGCTGGGTCATGGGTATTTGGTGTCTCTACTGTTGATCTCTGGTACTCTAATGGTCACAGTGCAGGATTAGGGTTTATCAGAATGACCACTGGGCAATGAAAGATTTATGAAGGCTATCCTCACTGCATGTGTGAGAAGCGTGTACTGTGAGAATGCAGTGGGACTTACATAGCCAGTTCTATGTTACTGATGTTGTGAAGGTGGCTTCCCTGTCCTCATAGAGTACCCACTGGTCTTATTGTCGGAGAAAGTAATGGTTGAGCAATTGTTGTCCCTACATCAAACAGGCAAGAAGTCCTTCATTATAGTTTATCAGGCCTCTTATTTTCTCTTTGTCACACAGAATAGGTACTGGTTAGACATTTTCGTTTCTTGGAGCCAATTTTAATCACTAGCAGAGAGCACTCCTTTATTTTGAGACGTTACAAAAGGGCTCTGGAAGTGCTGAAAAGTGGTGTTATCCCACAGTTTATGATTTGACACAACTGTAGCATATCCATCTCCTTGCTGTTTTTGTAAAGCTCTCAGAATCACCCCCTGGTTCCTGAGATTAGATTCATTCAGCTGCTCTACTCCCACATGGATAAGAAAAGTTCCCATCCCCATTCCCAGTCCAAAGGACCTCAGTAACCTTTCTTTTTTTAATTATGGCTTAAACACAAAATACTTTTTTTTTTAAATGACAAGAGTAGGAAGATAAAGGAGCAGTATGTGGCCATCTAGCCAGAGAAATAACAAACATTGCCTGAAAGAGCCGTAAGGTGATGCACAGCAATAAGCACACTTAGTAATAGCCCATAGATAAAATAAACAGAGGAAAGGAAGAATATGAGTGAGCAGGCAGAGTATAATGGTAGCTGTCCCTTGGATACGTATTATGTCAAAATCTTTTCCTATCAAGGAAAAAGGATCCAATTGATCCCCCAGCTCCAATACTCAGAACCACACATTTTACAAGTAAATACATTAAAAAACATAGTTGTAAAATCAAAGTAGGAAGATCAAATGCAGCCCTGAACCATTATAGATGGACAGTCTTCTTCCAGGCTCTCCCCCACCAAAATAGCCCCAAAACTTCTCCACATCCCTAGTGCACTCCCACAAAACAAGAGGTAGCAAGGCTGTTGTTATCCTAGAAAAATGCATGTGCTCAGGCACCAGCCAGACCCTTCAGCTTTCTCTCATCTAGGCCATTAGCCTGGACCTCCTTTCCACCCAGGTATCATTCAATATTGTATTCAGTACAAGCATTGTACTGAAACTCCTACTAATTTTTGTGGCCAGCAGATCGAGAGAGATGATTCTGCCCATCTACTCCACCCTGGTGACACCTCACCTGGAGTACTACGTCCAGCTTTTGAGCCCTCAACACAAGAAGGACATGGACCTGATGGAGCAGGTCCAGAGGAGGGACGCAAAAATGATCAGAGGGCTGGAGCACCTCTCTCATGAAGACAGGCTGAAAGAGTTGGGCCTATTCAGTCTGGAGAAGAGAAGGCCCTGGGGAGACTTACAATGACCTTCCAGTACTTGAAGGAGGCCTACAGGAAAGCTGGGGAGGGGCTGTTTACAAAGGCATGTGGTGATAGAATGAGGAGCAATGGTTTTAAACTAGAGAAGGGTAGATTTAGATTGGAAATTGGGAGTAAGTTCTTTCCCATGAGGGTGATGGATCACTGGAACAGGTTGCCCAGGGAGGTGGTGGAGACCTCATCCCTGGAGACATTCAAGGTCAGGCTTGATGGGTCTCTAAGCAACCTGATCTAGTTGACAATGTCCCTGCTTATTGAAGGAGGTTGGACTAGATGACCACTGGAGGTCCCTTCCAAGCCAATGCATTTTATGATTCTATGATTCCAGTTTGGTTTGAGGTAGTTCAACAGGCCCAAATCTTAGCAGGGTGAGGGAAGTGATGTCTAAGCAACATTTAGTAGTTTTTAATTTAAAAAAAAAGATGTCCACTAAAAATCTTAATGTTCCCAAAACACATTTCTAATATCACAGATAACACAAGAATTATGTACAGAAATAGTACACACAGCACAGAATGAAGGAATACTTTAACACTGTCCAGGGGTGGTTACCCTCAGGTAACATATCATTGGAAAATCTTGCTCTCTAGATATTATTAAAAATGATACCATCAGGTGTTTTCTTCCACTCTTTCTGACTATTGTATGCTGTTCTCAGAGTTTTACCTCTGAGACACATAAGAAATACTTGATCTTACACCCTCCAACATTACCTGACTGCTTGGTGTCTAATGTGCTCTTATAGCCTGAGAATAATTAAATTTGGCATAATCAGAAACAGGAGATATTTTAAATGCCAAGGAGATCTTAGTACAGATGGTCAAAAATATGTGATAAATATGATTTGTCATACCACATACAGATATAAAAATAAAGGAGCTAATCCATATCAGAAGAATTCTGATTTTGTTTTATTTGGAATTTGGGAATTTGGTTGTGTCTAATGGTTAAGTATCTACCTGTTGGATCAGTCTTCCTCAAGTAAATTAATCAGCAATAGAAAGAAGAAGGTGCTTTTGAAGATGTCCAAAAAGAGCTCCAATTTACCAATACTAAGCACTTAGCTATAGACACTAATGAATGTAAAAATTCATTTTAGTTGGAGTGGATCTCCCTCTGGAGGCCTTCAAAAGCACCTAACCTTTCTCCTACAAGTAGGAAGGGAATTTATTTATTGTAAATTTTTATTTGTTTGCACAGCAAGAGATTGAGGGAATCACCAGGAGTCTAGGATGAAAATACAAGTGCTGCAGATAGATAAATGGAATTTCACTCACTATCTTTCCTTTGCGAAAGCAAAATTAGGGCAATGTTTTTAAGAGGAAATGCAAGCAACAAGCTAGCACCATTGTGGAACAAAATAATGTTCCATTACTTTATTTCTTGTCACTAACGATATCTGTAGGAAAGCAAAAATAAAGGCCAAATAAATAACAATATTGAAGACTGATAAATGAGGAGCCTATTAAAGACAGTAATATTTACATATTGTTTATCTGAGGGTTTACAAAACCTCTCATCTCTTCTCCCATCTCCATGTAAGACAGAGCCCTAAACTTTTCCTAACAAGTTCTAGGAAGGCTATTACTATGTTAGTCAGGCCAGAGTACTCAAGCAAAGGAAAAGCTGACAGCCAACCACTGTGCCTTGAGGCAGTTTCTGTAGTGGAAAAGAAATGCCTGATCTGAACTCAATTATATGGACATAACACCAGAAATGAGGTAACTCTTGGCTTTAAAGCCCCTGAGAGTCACTAGAAAACTTCCCCAAAACTTCAGATTACACTGTAATTTGTTTTCCAGTGATTCTGTAATGAGTAAATTGCTGAACTGACATTTAGGAAATGGAGTTCTTTTCCCATTCTGACACACATTACTTACAACACCCTGGATCAGTGACAGTGCAGTACTGTAAAAGGTTTTGTGGTTTTTTGTTTGTTTTTTTGGTTGGCTGGAGTTTTTTTGTGAATACATAGCAATACTGAAAATTTAGGCTGGAGGACTGTGATGGTACCACTTTTCAGGCTGACTTTTAAGGGTGATTGAATACTGCATTAGGTTGCTTGGAAATGTTGGGGAGTCTCTGTCCTTGGAGATATTCAAAAGTCATCTGAACGTGGTCCTGGGTAACCAGCTTTAGGCGACCTTGTTTCAAGCACAAGGTTGGAGCAGATAGTCTCCAGAGGTGTCTGCCAGCCTCAACCATTCTGTTATTCTGCAAATCTCTCAACCAGTGACTCCAGTCTTAGAGCAGCTGTTGTGATGCAAACAACACTACCAGTCTTAGATAAAGGGCATACAAAATTACATGGCTGTATCGAGGGTTAGCTCTACAATTAGTGTGCTCATTTGCACACAAAGGCAGAGACTATATGAGGAAAGAACTGCTACTCTGCTATGCTGGTGATTATTATCTCTATCAGTTTAGCTCTCCTCATCTGTCTTCTTATCAGTTTCTTATAAGCAGGGTTAAATACTACCTTTGATTTCAGATAGGTCACTTGTAGCCTCTAGGGTGTTCATGATCCTCACCTCAGGATTCCCATATGATCCAGGGAGAGACAGCAGCAACTGAGAGCAAGAGTCTAAGGGAAGGTGCTGGATGTCACCTGTGACAGTGACTGTTTTACTGTACTGACCACAGAGGAAAAAGAAAAAACTAACTTCCCTAGATTAAAATCAATTTCTGGAGGTAGAAGGGGAAATGAAGCAAAACTTCAAAAGCTACACATCCATAGTTAATACAAAAGCCATTGGTAGTACTGAAAATAGAGTACTTGTTCATAGATCTTACAGCTCTAGAAACTGAGATGGCTGTAGTTTCAAAGAGCAAAAGCCGTAATGACTTCTGAGAGTAACTAAATTGAGGGTGGAAAGTTCCCTCCAGGCTTTTAGATCACCAGAGAAAAAGAGCTTCTTGCAGAAAATGATAGGCACACATGGAGATGCTCTCTGTCACATGCTGGTTTGCTGTATTAGCCTAGACTTGGAGGGTGTACAAAGGAGTGTCAGAAGAGCTTGTTAAAGACTGTAAACTTATCATAATCCTATTTGTTGTTCTCAGCATTTCCTACTTCTCATGTCCTTCCTCTTCTACAGAAACAAATTTAACTTGTCTTTTGAAATCTCTTTACCACAAGATTGCTCCTTCCTGTGCCAGACAGCCCTCATATGCTGATAAGAGAGAAAACAACTTGTAATGAAAAGGAGGATTATTAAACTGGAAGTTATTTATAAACAAACTGGTATTCCCAAGTTAGAGCAGGAACTGCAAGTTCCTCAGCTGCTGCTTTGCCATCAAGTTCTGCATGTTCTAATTGTCCAGATTTTCAGCTAGTAAGAGATCAGCTATGGTCTTGTAGGCAATGAAATGCATTGTGAGCATGAGGGTGGCACGGATAAAATTGTTTAAAAAAAAGCTTAAAAATACATGCATTGTAATGTGTAGAAAGCTTAGCTTTGCTCCAGCAGAAAGCTATTCTAGTTAATTCATGCACTTATTTTGCTATTACTTTGATATGCTGACTCCTAATAACAGAAAGGCTCAAGGTAATTTTTTACCTCTCTGACAGAAGATAGTGAAAATAAGTGCAACAACAAAGGACCCTTCAGGAAGGGATCCAGCTAGTTGACTTTCCAGAAATTCCCTCTTGTTAGCTTTAGCAAAGATACAGGCTATAGTATTTATCTGACATGTATTATGTGCAACCAATGTGTGACATGGCAGGAAAACAGAGTGTTCCTCAAGCTCAAGTGTTTTCTGAGAAGGGACTGTCATGCATAACTGATGGTATTTTTCTGCAACTAGCTTGTCTGCCTTAGTGTGATGTTCTTCCTGTATACTGGGAATGAAATGTAAGGAGGCTGATAATGAGAACATGAAATTAAACAATATAAAACACTTTGGATCATCAAAAGAATTATGTAGGAAATGTAATGATTGGTTCCTTCCTTCATGACACAGCTTATTATTTCTAAGGCTAAAAGCTGTTTCCAGGAAGAATTGGAGATGAATATGCTTTCAGCTAAAGATTATGCTCAGACTGACTGAAGCCCATAAAAGTCAGAGATCATGATGTGAGCAAGGCATTCTGCTTTTCTAAGTTAAGTCAGAGTTAACTGTGCTGGGGATAATTCACAGAAAGAAAGGAGAAATATGCACACAGAATTACTTAGGGCTTCATTTCAGGGTAAATATATAAAGTAACTGTTTTCTGTTGATTATCAGAGAAGTTAGGTCTATTTGTGTACCAAAAGTTGTGCATCCTATGTGTTTTGCAGATTCAAATTTATGTTTATATACACATTCAATTTAATCAACAAATAGTTGCTTCCCAGAGAAATAAGAATATTATGCCTACAGTATCCACAGATTGTAGACATTACCTTTGTTAACTGGAAATCAATAGGGCCTTATGTGCATTCTTAACCTCCTGCGGCTTTACTATTTCAATGGGAAATTTGACAACCAACAAGCAATTTATGGTTTGGTATTACACTGACATGTGCTGCAAAACATGGAAAGATCTGATCCGAGATTCTTTCAGGGCTTGCCTTAAATCCCTTGCATCAAGAAATATAGTGTTCAAAATATGATACTGCTTAATTAGATATGTGCCAGTGAAAATAAATTACATACACGAAGAGGTACTGAGACAGAACATCTATTGGGTGGTAGCAAAAGCAAGTAACACTATCTTAGCTCATCCTGTATCCATTTCAACTGTAATGAGCAATGTTTTTCAGAAGAGGCCATGTAGATTACTCCAACTCTAACTGAAAAATTAATCTCTTCAATAAATCATCCTGAAGTTAATTATTTCTAACTGACTTAAAGTATCCATGCTGAAGCAGCAGTTTTTAACTGCATTTTAAGTGATTCATTCCTTCATACAGTCATTAAATGAATATATGATCAATTTCTTAGGTCACCATAATGTTATTGAGTGAAGGTTTATGAGTTTCATAGAAGGTCTATAGGGGGTGCACACTTGACAGTTTTCCAAGATCATTATATTGCCCCAAACTAGGCTTCAGCAAATTTTTAATACAGTCATTCAGTTCAGGATTTGTTATGTTGTCCTGGGTTCAGCTAGGATAGGGTTAATTTTTCACCAGGAGCTGGAAGGGGTGCACAGCCAGGATAGACAAATGATCTAACCAGTGGGTCATTTGATACCATACTGATGTCATGCCAGATACATAAGGGCAGAGAGCTGTCTGGGCAAAGCTCAGTCTCTGACAGGCCCTTTGTGTGGAGCTAGTCTGGTCTGTGTGGTTTATATAACTTGCTTCATATATTGTTTCATTACTATTGTTGTTATTATTGTCATTACTTCTGCTTTGCATTTTTGAAGTAAATTGTCCTTATCTCAGCCCACAGGGTTTTGCCTTTTTCTCCCTATTCCCATTCCCATTCAGGGGGTGGGGAGTGAACAACCACGGAGTGCTCAGCTCCTAGCTGGGTCTAAACCACGATGTACATTAATTGCATTTTGCAGCAGTCTGTGTTTATTTGTTACTGCAAGACAAATGTGAAGCAGGACTAGCTTCAGATTTCAAAGGGCTTTTTTTTTCCAGGAAATTACTCTTCAGGGTGAATAGAAAAACTTTATCCTTGAAATGTAATGCTTGGGAATGATTATTCTGGGGTGGTCTACTTTTCAGAACTTCCTGTAATATCAGACAATCTCTCTGAACAGGGAAGATTGCAAGATTCCCAAGAAATAGAATATGAAATTGGCAGACTGAGTGTCACAGTTTTAGGGTCAGGGCAGCCCCTTAGACCTATAACAGACGCTCTCTGTTAACTACCCTCGCTCCCCAAAGGGGAAGAGAAAGGGAATAAGGGAGAGAGACTTAGTGATTAGAAAAGGAAACTACAACAGCTTTAATGGAAATGAAATTAATAATTATAAAAATAGAATATATACAAATATATAAAAAACCAGTATTGAACCCAACCCCCCTGATATTACATCACCATCACCACTGATGCTGTGGAGCAGGAACCAGGGGAGTCCCAGACTGGGCCCCGCAGCAGACAGGAGCTGTGTTGAGGAGCTGGATTCTGGTACCGGGTTCAGGAACA
>WTSP01008230.1:14397-27356 GCA_025331215.1 Actenoides lindsayi
AGAAGGTTCTTTCTCATAGACTGTGTTTGTTTGGAAAAGTTTAAAGTGAAAAGATATGGTGGTGACCAATAATTTTTTTTTTTTTAAAAAGTGTGGGGGGGGGGGGGGGGGGGGGGGGAACCCCCATCTTCCATTGGGTTAAATAGAGGCATATAATTATAAAACTCGGATGTTCTAGAAACCTAACATCAGGACCAAACAAAACAATCTTAAACTATCCCACAACTGTGTCAAACCATTTTACATGCAATGTACTATGTAATATTTAATTAACTGTATACCTAATAATAGTAAAAGTAACTACTTGATATGATTTATTTAAACCTAGTCTCAGAACGGTGTCAGAATCTGTCAGACAAGTTTGAAATGAGTTTACTGTCACAGAAACAGACTAAATTAGTCTCTCCTATGTCTCAATTGCCTACCTTTCACCTGCAAATTAAGGTAGATATTTGCTTAATTGAGTCACAGGGCTGAGTTTCAGTTACAGAAGAGAATTGTATCATTGTCAACAATTTAAGCTTGAATATTTCAATTATAGAAGAACATTTAGCTTTCTAAGTCTTTAGCTTAAATTCTTTTACAAAGCTAGAAGAGTAAGCATAGGAAAACAATGGGAAAAGCCTCAGTACTTCAGTAGCTATATTAAATCCATATTTTTAGAATATGGCCTGATGATAGACAACAGTTGAAAAGTATCGCTTCACTCCCAAGATTAAACTCACTTTGTGGCAAACCTGACTTGAGTAATAATTCATCTTCCTCTTTTTAGCCTACATGCCTTGTCTTCCTTAGCATGCAAGAAGAACCAGAAAACCACAAAAGACCACAAATCCTGCAGTTGCTACTATTGTCCATATCCACACAGCCACCTTTCTTCCCCACATTTTGTTTTATCAATTTCATTAATCAGTCATCTATTGATACAGAAAGAGTAGCTTCTGTGAATTACAATGAAGACCAAGGTTTAACCACAGGTTGCAGTTATTATCACTGGGCCAGCATATACATGACATATATAAGAAAAGATGAGTTGCTGATTTATTTTCTTGGAGGCAATCCACACACTTTCATGTGTCTTTCTGATGACAGCTGTGCTAAATGTGAGGCTTTGGGTCAAGTAGTATGGACAGGAAATTTTCCATTGAAGCTGGCAGCGAGTTTCATTGTTTAATCAGTGTTATATCTGGCTACCAACACAGCTCTTAGAGCATCACTGCAAGTTGTTATACAAAGAAGTTAAAGTAGTTTCTTTTAACTGATATTATCTCATCTGAGCCAGAATAGGGCTGTCTGTTATCACACATGTTCTTTAGCAGCAGTTTCAAGTAGTTGAAAAACACCACATGGCATAGCTGAAGAGATCCCAATAGACAGTGGACAGATCCATGCCATCTGCTACACTGCACTCTCCAAGATTTCTTGGTGTGGAATTTCTTCAAGTGAAAGCATCTTAGACAAGTTGACATGGAGTTGATCTTTACAGCACTTTTGTAAGTCAGAACAGAACTCTGAAGCAACAGTTTTGCTGCTTCCCCTCCATCGCCTTCCCTTACTATTTTTAAAATGGTGTTGATGGCATGGGTTGATTTTAGCTGACTTCAGAAGACTTATCATTTTTAAATATTTTAATCTCGTGGTTTTGTTAACAGCCCTTACTATATTTATTCGGAGTACTCAAAAGTTCTTAATTCATGCTGACCTAAGTGAGCTTTTTGGAGTTTTCAGTAATCTAACCAGCCTTCCCTTTTGGATTTTCAATTTTCTGTCAACCCTTTCCAGTCTTTCATCTTGTCAGTCAGTCCCATAATCGAAACATCTTTAGAAGCTGCTCTATTAAGCTGACAAATATTTACATTTCAACAAGGTTAAAATAACTTGAGCTTTACAAAACCAGAGGAATCTAAATTTGTTTCCAGTACAGGTTCAGCTGTAAACTCATCCTTCCAGCTAATGATTACACACCTCTGAATTGACACTGAATAAGCCTACTCTGTATAGAAATTCTATGAGCCATAATTTATTTTTTTTTATTGTCTCCCCTTCATTATTTTTTCACCTAAATTGAAATGTAAAATTATAAAGACTATGAAAAATACAGTGAAACATTACATATTGTCAGTACAGTTTCTGCAACATTTTGAAGAGTTTGGAGTGCTAATAAACCATAAGGGAGGTTTGTATAATATTGTTCTTGGACATAAAGGTTTTTGGAAACATTTCTTCTTTGAAAACTCATAGAACAAGTCCATGATAATGTAGTTGTACAAGTGATGTTTGACAGAGAAAAATCTGTTCTTGATCCACAGTCAATTGTGGGCTCCACACTAGATTACATAATAACTTGATTCACTATTGACTGTGTTAGAAAATTCATTGACATCAGTACTACTTCTGGCCACATCTCATATTGCTTTAGTACTGTTGTAATGTTGTGAATGGTCTTTCTGCATATCTTAAATCACCTACAGCTAGGGCATTTCTTCTTTGGCATTTAATGTGAAGATGGGGGTGGAGAGGAAAGACACAAAGGAAAGCTCTACACAGGTTTGCTGAAAGTTAATTTGCTAAGAATCAGTTCACAATGGAAGGATTATGCAAAAGCTATACAAGACCTGAGGATTTAGAAAAAAAAAAAAGATAAATCATAAATAGTACCAGAATATATAAATATTTTTGTTTGTACACTGTTCAGCTACTACAAATTTCATGAGTGACAAGCAGAATAAGAGAACTGTTCCCTACTGTCTTCTAAAGAGTTGCAAGTCAGAAGTATTAATCTACAGCTTTGAGAAGTTTTTTGAGATTATTTCTTTCCTTTATCCTAAAATGGGGGAGTAATTCAGCAATTAAATCAAACTACAAAATAAATTACAAAATCTTCTAAACTCTGCAATCCCCAGTAGTATTGCTGTCAGTAGATTTTAGTATGCTTAAATCTGAGTATACTCAACAGAATATACTCAAAATGAGTTTGAGAATACTCAGATATTGTCAGAAGATTTGAGTACACTTGTTCTTTGCAGTAAATCTCTGAACAAAACATCACATGCTGCAGATTAAGTGAGAATAAAATATCACACATATTTTCATCCTGTTTTTTCTGATGATAGTTTTGTGCAGAACTGCAAGTGATATCAACCATCTGAAAACTAACAGCAGCTGTTAAAGAATTTAGCAATTAATTATTTCTGCATTTAGGCTTAGGAAAAAATTATTTCTAATAAAACTATATGGAGATAGTACTGTATATCTAAACATGAAGTTGTATCTGGGCCTCAGAAAGTTTCAAAGTGCAATAGAAGTTAATTCCTTTTTCCAGGGAGAAAAAAGGACTGTCTGTGTTTATACCTCCAAGCTTGTGCACAAGTTATTCTTCATAACATGCAGTGTTTCACAGAGACATAAAACTATGCTTTTCCTCTACCCAGGTCCTTCCTTTGTGGAAACGCAGTCTCCTGCTTTGTCTCTTTTCAAAGGAGAATTTTAGGCAGTTGAATTTACTTTGACTTATTCCTAACTGTCAGAAATTCCTTGAAGAACATTCACCTGAAACATACTGATGCTTCTAGAAGTCTGTAACCCCAGGCATTAATTAACCACACAGTAAGTGTTACGCAGCTAAGCAGTCACAACAGTATACTTACTGTAAGCCATACCCAGTTTCTCCAACTATAATACGTGAAGAAAGCACCAAAACCTATAATAACATTTTCTTACTTAGCTGAATCATTTTAATGTAAAAAAAGCTAATTCAAATAAAAACCTTCACGGTTACCTGTAGATGCAGTGCTCTTTCCACCTTTTGAGGTGGGAGGTGAGATCCTTCAGGTGTGTCTGATACACCATAGCCTTTGTTGTGTACAGACAGAGATTTGAGGGTATTCTGATATTATCAATTAACACTTTTAGAAGTCTCATCTTTCACGTATTAAGAGTGGGCAAGTTGCTCAGCCATGGCAGACACCTTGCTATTACTTACCAATTTTAATATATTAATTGAATTCTATTAATGACATCCTCTGAACTGTGAAACTGCTGTCCATTCGCCATGACCCAAAATTGTCCTGTTTTAAAGCCATTAAATTAAATTATGTGATACAAAGGTTAATTAATCATGCATACCTAGCAGCAAAAAAATCAGACATATAAACAGAATATTGCTCTTGAAGGAGTCTGCTACTGCTTGAAATCATGATGGAATTACCCACAGGTATGTTTCATGAACAGTAGTGATATAATTAATGGTAATAAACTCTGGCCTTGGTAGTTAATTAGATCAGCTATGGAGAACATTTCACGAAGTGATTCCAGGAGCTCATGCACTATTTTAAAAACAGCAAGTCGTTCTTTTTTTCACATGGATACAGTTTGAAAATATCAGCCATTAACTAATGAAAGTTGAATGATAAGTCATCAAGCAATAGTTTCTTTTAATAGACCAGTGCAGTAAAGCTGACATCATTAAAATTAATATAATAAAATGATTCTATATTACCAGTGTAGCAATATTTTACACCTCCTTTAAATGCAGCACTACTGCTCTGTCCTTAACACAGTATCATGGTTACCATAAAACTCTTCAATTACAACCCTCAAACTTATATGACCAAAGCTCTCAAAATCCTTTCTATAAACCACATTGTAAGTTGCAAAGAAATTTGCATCTTTCTTCCTTTTCAAATCACAAATGTGATTATGTCCTATTAAATACTTGAAAACATAATCATTTAACATGGTTAAGGTAACACTAGTGGGCTATATAGCTAAGATCAGCAAAGTGTGTAATCCAAATTGACATTTTTATACATGTATACACATATACATATGTGTAAGTTCTGTTATTTAAGACTATAGATGTTGGGGTATATTAAAATATCAGTCACACACTCTGAATTCCTTTTCTTTTTATAGCCTACATTAGACAAGTGGAAAGACACTGATGCTGCAGAAGCCAGTATGGTCTCTTAGAGTACTCTCTGAGTTACAGTAAAGTGCAATCTGCATTTACAAACAGATGTAAATTCAATAGCACTGTGAAAGTAACTCCAATTCAGACATGTACTTTAAGACTGCAATTAAGTCAGTGACCTAACAAAGAAAAGGTAAATATACTCAGATAGGACTGCTCTCCGTTTTTAACTTTTTGGGATTTTCTTAATTCTTGGAAACTTGTGCTAGAGCTTTCTATTTTTAATGTTTTACTCTTCAAGAGAAGGGTTTAATTTCCACCCACTACAAGGAATTTTATCACTAAAGAAATCTTAATCACCACAGTGTCCTCAATCTGCCTAGAAATAATAAATTTTTTAATGATTTGGCACTTCTGGAATTGGTTGAACCAGTATAAAGCTATCTCATATGGACTTTAATGGAGTTTCAGAGTGGAATTAATGATGCAAGATGTATCATCTATACTGATAATAACAGGTGTCTATAGGAATATTAAAACAGGATGATGAGTGCTACACTGTGTTCAACCCACTTCAGTTCTTCAGATACTTTTAAGCCGCATTTTTAATGCTTCTTCTGTCTCTTCTGCAGTCAGTTTTGTAGACAAGTGAAAGACTAAGCTTCACAGAAATGAAGCCTTCAAGATGCAGATGGAAAAAATGTTCAGAGAGCTGAACTTCTAATATGTGGAGGAGTGTGACATTATTTGAAGTCCAAATTAGTCTTGTAAGGCTTCCACAGAAAAGATAAACCTTCTGGAAAAGACATATAATTGGGGAAATATGAAAATGATTAGAAATAACTTAAGCCTAGGACGCCCAGTTTTTGAATGACTTTGACCGCTACAGAAGAGGAAAGAAAAATAAGTGTATACCATGATCTGCAACAGATGCAATAACATCCAAAGTATATAAAGAAATCATATAAACCCATGCATGCAAACAGTTTAGTCTGCATAGAGAGGAAAACGCTGAAATCATACCTGTTATTGAATTTAAGAAGAAGATGAATTCCTCCATAAGTCTTGCTTAGCCAGCTCTAGACTAAGAGGACCAATGCATGGGCCTATGTGCTCCAGCCTAAAGAATAAAATACACAGGTTTCCTTAAGCTTCAGTTCTATCAGTCTGAAAGCAAACAGTTCTCCCAGGGCAAACACTCAGGTACTTGAGCTTGCACAACAACATTTGGGTAGTTTCATTGATAGGGAAAAGTTAGCAATTTTTGTTGTTGCTTTTGTTAAAGATTTCTTTTGTCAGAGCTGTCTTTGAGGGAGCTAGGGACCCAGCAGAGAACCTGTGTTAACCTGTGGACATTCAAAGCTACCTACTGCACTTTCAGAAGAGTATTCTCACTGAAGTGCAGCCAGTGAGTTTCTCATGGTCCTGGAGTACTGTGCATCCAAGAGGGAAATAACTACCTGTTTAAAAATACGTAAGTCAGAACATGTGGGCATGGGTCAGGCTCCACACTCCCCATGTTATCAGCTTTCTCTTTTATTCCCAAACCACTGGAGAAAGCACACATAGTCACAGGAATAAAAGATTCTTCTGAATCTTTTCTTACCTGCCAGGCCTTAAATACTTGGCCGGAGTCATAGAAAATGTTCAAAGTATATGGAACAAAAGAAGTTGCTTCTTTATACACAGTGGCCCAGCTTGGTCAGAGGAAGAATTATTTCATCAGCACAGTTTTTGCCTAGGGTAAGAGAGATGGGATTAAAAAATCTTTTTGCCTTCCCTATCTTGCACTCCAAATCCTGAGGAGCTGGGGCAAGGCTTGAAGACCAAGGTTAGAAACTAAAGTTAGTTATGAACAAGTTAAAACACTGAAAAAGGAGGTAGCAGATAAACAATGGCTTTTGTGAGTGTGATTTTCAATTCAAGTATTTCAAATTTGCCTATGTTCTACAGCAGAAAATTAAGAGCTTTATTGCATCTAACCCCAATCCCTTTTCCCTATATTTCTGTAATAAAATAAAGAAACTAAACTTTGAAGGACTATGACATGCAAAAACTTGAATGCTAGAAATAGAGAGGACCTTCAATTCTTGTTGTCACAAAACAATTTCCAATCACCAAAGCCAAGAGGTAGAGATTACACGATTAACAGAAAAAATGAGATAAACGGGACAATACTGGGTTCCATATGCAATCTAGGGACTCAAGGGAAAGAAATCATGCACCTATGTCATTTTACTCACTGCATAACTGACCACCTCTCATACCTGTTTGGAAAGCTAGACTAAGAGCAAACATTATAGCTGCCGTTCAGCTTCAAGTAAAACAAAATTCTCCCTGGCAGCAACTTGGATTATTTCTGAGACAACCATCTAGGTAGCATTACACTTTTCAGAAAAGAAAACTTTCTCCTCCATTAAAGTTAAAACTTTAATCTCTACAGTCAAATAACATTTCACCACTGAAGTTACAAGTTAGAGCTGGTGTTCCTCAACAGAAGTTTCATAGAGCAACGGGTTCAGCTCTTTGCTTGAGCCTCCCCTACTTGAGGAAACAGACGTAGCCCTAGTAATTCCTGAACAATCAATTCCATGTGTAGTTGTTGCTAGAAAAAAATCTTGTTCTTGTTTAACACTTCTTACGAAGTAGGTGTTAAAATCTTCGCAGCACCAGGTTGCTAACAGCACAATTATGCAATAGTCTATATGCATTTTACAAATTAAAAAAAAAATAAATCTAGCAAAGAAACTGAATCTTATGTTTAAATAGTTTTCCAAACAAATGCAAAAAATTGGAAATGCAGTCATGCAAGAAAAAAGTTAGGAAAATACTGGTTATTACAGCTGGCATTTATGCAAGTGTCACTGAAGAGGATTAGTAAAAGTTTCTAATCTGCTCTAGGGCTAAGTTTCATAATCACTGCAGAAAAATCTGAAAATATTGCTCTCCCGTGGTGCTCATAGCACTATATCCAGCTACACTTGTCACTTTTTAATCCTATTGGTCCATTTTTTCAGAAAAATTTCTGTTACCTAACTAAAGGAAACTTAAAATAAATAGGACAAGCACAAAAATAACCTAAAAATCTTGAACTATATCTTTCATAGTGTATCAGATCCAATGTGCTCATATTTCTCAAACTCATAGCTAACTTTTACGATTAAGCTTTTCTGTGTGTTTATTACTTTCAGAAGAATAATTGACAGTTTTGTTATTTCTGGAAGCTGGTTCTGGAAACTACAATAGACTAGAGCTGAAACATTTACTTAACAAAACTTGCACTTAAAGCAAATAGGAACAGATCACCTTTGTCCCACAGACACAGGATTCAGGACATCTTTGGCCGGAAAACTTCCAGGTGAAGTTGACTTCTGACAGCTGCACAATGCATTAGGAGTTGGAACTAGAGAAGCTCTTTGCAGAATAAAGCCCAGATAGCTTTGTACTCCAAGAAATGAGTCTAAAGCTGATTCCAAGGCTAACTTCCATCACCAGCACTGGCATTTTCCACATCAGTGGATATACATAGCAATACAGTAGTGAAGAAATCTTGAAAAGCAGGATTTTCTCAACTTCATAGCTACAACTTGCATGTATCTTGCGCTAACACTGTGCCCAACAATACACTGGACTCTATTGATCAAGCCAAACACAAATGTTCAAAGAGTTCAGCCAAATTGAGCCGTATAGCAGAAGCAGCCAAAGAACCCAGAGGTCTGTTTCTTTCTGTGTCTGGATTCCAGATTTTCTAACCTGTAGCAGAAATGAGACATAGCAGTGGAGTTGGTTTCTAGAAGATTTTCTAGGAAAAAAAATCCTACCCTGATAAAAAATAATTTTGAAAAAGAAAGGCTAAAGAACTTGATTATATTAAAGAATGATTCACAAAAAATAAATAAGAAGCTCAATGTCAGACCTTAACTGTCGCAACATGCTACAGCTGTTGCTAGGTAAGCTCTCTTGGCAACTTTGACCTGTAAGTCATAAGGAAGCAGAAAACAGGCAATGAATGTTTTGTTGCAACCATGAACGGCATTAAGAGGAATAGTCTCATGCCACCACAAGATAACATGCAAAAAATGTTGAATTAGAGGGTTAGCAACACATTTGTCCGAAGTTTGAAACAATATTTCAGCATTTGTGCCACCTGGGACATGTACATCTACATAAATATATATTTTTACTACCTTTTTGCCCTAGAATCAACTCTAAAGAGAATGGCACAGTATAAACTACCCTGACAATGTTTATAGTGAAAATAAAAATTCCAAGGTAATAGACCCTGAACTTTACTTCCTTTCCCAGCAAAGAGAAAAAAAAAAAAAAAAAATCCATCAAAAAGAGTTTAGACTGTATAAAGTCTGGGGATACTAATGTGCAAATTGCCCCTACCCGCATAAACAGTAATGGCATCCCTCTATTATATTATCTCAGAATCACAGAATATTAGGGGTTGGAAGGGACCTCCAAAGATCATTGAGTCCAAACCCCCTGCCAGAGAAGGACTAAAACTAGGGCAGATCACTCAGAAATGCATCCAGACAGCTCTTGAAAGTCTCCGGAGAAGTAACTCTCTAGAGACTCAGTATAGTCTCTATAAAGTCAGTACAGTCTATTTTTATAAGCAGTCAATGACAGAACGTAACAGTTGCAAAGAAATTGGCTACACCAAATTAGAAAGGGTCATCATCTGACCTTTGCCATAGTAGTATGGCTTACGAGAATCAATATTTTTCATTTTGTTATATATGAAAGCAAATCTCTTGTCATTCACGCAGAGACACAGTGTCTCGAAACACTATTTAATTTGCTTCTTTGAAGCACGTATCTTAATAAAATTCAAGTATTTACAGGATTTATCTTTGTTTAATAGCCTAGAACAATACTGTGCAAGAAACCACACTTGCATTCATGTTCAAGATGCGTTTTTAACTTTAACTGAATATGGACTAATGTTTTGAACTAACTTCTGTGGCCATTATGTTATTAGAATCCAGTATTCAATTTTCCTTGCATTTTTTATGAAGTTACAAGGTATAGATTAAAGTCTGCTGGCTCTGGGGATCTCTCCCCATCATGTGTCAGAGGGATCTTTGGGAAAATAAATTTCAGATTCAATATCCAATAGAATGGTAAACACCCTTTCTAATGAATTGTGTTGCATATGTCTCAGAGAAGTATAAGCTCAGAAAAGATGTTATATAGAGACCCTGCAATTAGTACACTTATCCCATGAGACACTTGAACTTGTGGTACATCATTGATCATGCTACTTCTTCACATTTGCTCTTCATAAAAACATATTCAGGACTGGAATGGATAAAAAAACTATTGTCAGCAAAATTTTTTAAAAGTGGTATACATAACTCTCTGTATCATCTGGAGAAACAAATGCTTACATTTTGCAGAGCAGTTTATCGCATCTATTTAGGGCACTAACATCCAGATGAGTCACCCTGACAGCTTTTCATTGATTGTGCAAGTATCTCAGACCAGATGGCCAAAGCTGGGACAACAGGATAGTGCCTAAGGGTCAAATCTTCAAATAGTTTTTGATGGCTGAGGCAGAAGTATAATATACTTGACAGACTTTCCAGTTCTGAGAAGGCTGAAAAAAGAACTCCCACCCATCTGTGGGAGGAGTAGAAGGAGAGTTTGCAAAAGTAAGACTAAAACAGGATGGAAGAACTTACTGGCAAAGCTCCAGCAGCAAATCAAGAGAGAACTTAAGGAGAGAAATGAGCTACTTAAATCAGTTCCCATAAAATGCAAAGCCAAAAGCAACTGGCAGAAGTCTACAGATTTTACGTCTCACTGTGAAAATAGCTCTTCCTATACAGTGGGCACATATATCGCCTATTGCAACACTTTCTGCCCTTCTTTTGAATCTGCACTTTTCCTTTCAATAAGATAATATTGCAAGGGTTGCATATTCTCTTTGGAAGTGGACAAAGGCTAATGTTCAGGGAAAGAATAGATTCTTCATGGATTTCAGCAGTGTTTGGCTTTTTTTTTTAGAGCTGAATTCAAGTCTGAACTTTTATACTGTTCTAGGTTTGATGAATCCCAGCTATTTTTACAATCAAAATTCTTTTCTCCATTTTTCCCTCCATAAATGTAGAACATGTGACAAGTTACCACAGCATACCCTAGAAAATTAGCATACTCCCTTAGAAGCATAAGACTATTGAGGTAAATATATATAAGCGAGGCACTCTGTAAGCTCTTTAAAAGATCAATAAAGCAGGAATTAAGATTTGCCAGTCTCTTTTCAGTTGTGCCCTGTGACAGGACAAGAGGTAATGTTAGTAAGCTGAAACACAGGAAGTTCCATCTCAACATGAGGAAAAACTTCACTGTGAGAGTGACGGAGCCTGGAACAGGCTGCCCAGAGAGGTTGTAGACTTTCCTTCTCTAGAGACTTTCAAGACCTGCCTGGATCTGTTCATGTGTGGCCTGCCCTGGGTGATCCTGCTCTGGCAGGGGGGTTGGCCTCAATGATCTCCAGAGGTCCCTTCCAATCCCTGCCATTCTATGATTCTTTGATTCTATGAGTGAGTCTATGAGTGAGTCTATGAGTCTATGATTGAGGTTCTCTCACACTGCACCAATATATTGAACTTATTCTAGCTTTCCGCCCCGCCCCCCCAGCTTAATTTGTACCAAGTACCATTTTCCCCAGTACTACAGCATTATGGCCTGGCAGGGCTGATTCGGAGCCATCTCCAGAACAATAACTTTGTTCCAAATTTATGGAAGGATTTTATTAAAAGTGGCAAGGCTACTAATATAAGGCTTAACAGAGAAGTGAGATTTTTCATGCCAAGATGTCTACTTCTGTGTTCAGATAAATTTAGTTAAACATTGCAAGTTATTATTAGGAAAACTGTTCCTCTTTGGTTCAAGGCCAGGTTACGTAAGAAGACTTTTTCAAGCACACATCAGTTTGATTTTTATTATTCTTTCAGGTTTTGGCTTCTAGCGTTTATAACTGTTCAGAAATGGTGTTACAAATGTTCGAGAAAAATCATAATAAAAGCCTTTATTCATTTCAGCCACTTCCTTGCTTTTGCAATCATCCTGTTTGATGATTGTTCACATTTCATTAACAGCCTAATAGGCAGGTGGGGATCCTTTTAAAGAAGCCTACTACATCACTCTGGGTGAAAAACATTGCCAGTGTTCTCTAAAGAAGAAAACCAGTTTCTCTACCAAATCATGCCATTAAAACGGTGAAAAATGGAATACTCAGGAGATACCTAGGCATTGAGTACTTGGAGAGAGGAAGCAGAGGGGGAAAAACTTATTAGCTATGCTTTATTTTGCAAGAATTATTTGATACCAGATTCATATGCACTACCTGCAGGTATTCACATCCAGATCCTCCAAAACTATGTGCTGTAGGTTCTGGAGTATATGAAGAGCCCCAGCTAACATTCTCCTATTCTGAAAGCCTTGACTGCTTGCAAGGTGAATAGCCACTCTGCCTTTTGAAACCCTTTTTTTTTTTTTTAAATATAGGAGAAGTAATTAAGGCTAAGGCATCCATCAACTATACTATAGAAGTCTGATAGTTCTTAGCCCTTGTTCAAGGCAAGAATACAAAGACAGGACCCTCAAAATATGTATTTTACCGTGTTTATCATCATCATCTCAGAGGGTCCTATAGAATCCTTTGACCATAGCCATTCAAAACTGAAGCAAATCTTACCAGGAATCACTAATTTGAAACACAAGAACTGTATCCAAACTCTTACACAACAGCAGAACACTTACTCTGACTTTGTCACATCTGAGATGCAGTAACAGAGGGCTCGTAGCTCCAAGGTACCACTCCCCAGTATGTGCAGTTCTCAAGTACAGAAACCAGATCACAATTTATTAAAAAAAATACATCCTAAGTCAGTCATCACTTGCAAAATTACCATATGAAAATGAAGATCATATTGACATTTACGTTTTGGAGAATAGGTTACTTACTTTGTCAGGTCATAGAATCATAGAATGGATTGGGTTGGAAGGGACCTTAAAGATCGTGTAGTTCCAA
>WTSP01008231.1:21360-50777 GCA_025331215.1 Actenoides lindsayi
TTGTTATCCTAACCAAATTCCATTTTGCTAATAGAAAAGGAGGGAAAAAAGTTTTTTTCCTTCTTTGCCCCCCCCAGTATTTGTTTAATTGAAAAAAAAAAAAAAAAAAAAAAAAAAAGCTTTTTTTCTGGTTTTATTTCTGAAGACTGCTTCAGCATGAATATCGGTGGTTCCTGGTGCTGTAAACAAAGAGTTGAGTCTTTGACTTTGTGTCCCTGCAGTCTAGTAAACAATCAGTTAATTTGCAGCATCCCAGCAGTTGACAGGAGTGAAATAAGTGGTTTGATCTTATGTTTGTGCTTGTGAATTAAAGCTTTGCCTTCTGGCTAGATTCTGAGTTCCCTCCTTCTGGAAGATATTTGAGCAGTTTGAATTCAGAATATGTAGTTACAAATGTGAGGGCACAGCCTTCTTCAGGATTTTTCTGCTTTCATTTTAATTTCTCTCTGGGTTTCTAATCCCAGCAAGCAAGAAAACAGTTTGAAAATGATGTCCAGTGTCTGAGTTAGGAGCACAATGCAATTGAGGATCTTTAGAACTAGTCTGCTGCATTTTTATTAAATGAGAGTGAAGGAGTAGGTGGGACTTCTTATTTAAAAATAGATTAGCACAGGGGACTGAACTTGCATTGAGGAAACATTAATAAGCCAGACAGCCATTGTCCTTAATCAAAGACTGTATTTGTAAGTAGAACATGTTGAATCTGTCATGATTGATGACGTTGCCTTTGTTAAAAGGGGTGCTGCATCTTTAACAGGAGCAGATAGAAACGGTGTAGAATCTGCAGTAAATTTGAGAATTGGAAGAAAAAGCTTGCTTCATTTTTCCACATATAGCATTGTAAAATACTGAAAAGAAAAACATCAAAGCCAGGGGGAAATATAAGCAACTCGCTGCTTACATTTTAATTCCTCACCTTTCCCCTCTGGGTGAGTTCCCCCTCCTTTTTCCCCCCTGAATTTAAAATGCTGGAAGGAAAAGCAACTGAGGTCCAAGTTTCAGATGCTGAATTTTCTGCTAATTGAAATTACTGGGCATATTTCTATATATAGTCGATGAAGTGATATGTAGCTTTCACTCAGTGCCTTCAAGACATGTCTTTCTGTAGTCAGAAAAACAGAGATCAATGCATTTTCAAACTGACAGAGGGAACGGATGCTCCTTAGTAGCACATGCTCGGGATCGTGTGTGTACCGTTTGTGCAGAGCAGAGACGCTGAATACTGGTCCATATGCTCCTTGTTTACTGCAATGTTTTTTGCATGTTACTGTGCACTCCGGACTAATGTGAAGGTAAGAGGAGACGAGACAACAATTTGGCAGGAATGTACATGTAAAACCAGCTGCAGAAAATGTCTACCTTGTGTTGCTGAGTACTTTGGAATTGCTAGCTGAAAAGGCATATTATTACAGGTGGTTGTGCAGTCTTTGTTTTATCGTTGTCTGTGTAGCTAAAGCATAGAAGCATGTTTTAATTTTGCAGCTTAACGACCTTCAGTTTTTAACTGCTTGCAGTTCAGGTTCTGGGCTTGTATAGTCTGATAGACATGTTTTGCTACTGTCCAGGTAGGCCAAAAACAAGATGCCAAAGGCTGTTTGTGCAAGGCTACATAGCTTTATATAGGTTAAGAATTCCTATACTCTAGTCCCCATGCATCCTCCAAGTGATGCTGCCTGCATGCTTTCTTGTTGATTACTTGTCTGAAAATCAGGGGTCTTGCTGCTGTTATCTGGGTTAGGTTTTTGTGCTTATTTGTTTCTAACCTGAAATAAAATGTATACAAACAAATTAGAAGCAATGTCCTGAGAAATAAACAAGGGATTATTACTGCAAAATGCTACAAATGCCAGCTGGCAGCACTGTTCTCACAGTAACTATTAACCAGCATTTGTCACTCTTGTCAACATTTGCTTGCTGTGTTAATTAGTGTCAGAACTTCAATATAAGTTGCTGGATATATTACCTTCCCTGCAAGTAGGACAATATTAGCAGACAGGGTCACTGGCATTGAACTGAGCTCTAAGACAAGCAGTGGACCAGCTGTGGGAATCCAGTTGCATAATTTAAATGAATTACAGTCCTTAGTCAACATATTGGGGAGGTACTTTTGGCATTCTGTCTTTTCCAAGTTCAAATGAGTGTGTCTGCCTGGGAAGGAAAGCACTGGCAAATGCTGGATAATCATAGAACTGTTTTACCTGGAGAAATAATCATAAAGGATATTTTGCTTTCAAACTGCTTTATGCATTTCTCTGAATTAAAGTGAGTTTTCTGTATTTGCACTTGATTTGATAATAATGAACTTCATATTTATTTATTAGGTCAAAATATTTTTTAGCCATTTCATTAAAAAAGTATTTTGCATTAAAATCTCACGTTCTAAGTCTGCTCTTCTGTGTGTGGTTAAAGTCTGTATTGCTGATGGCTGCACTGAATTGCTAAGCTTTCACAATTTATTACTTTCTAATTAACTTTTACAATTCACTTTCTGTGCCACTTCTGAGGAGGAAGGTGAAAAAATATATTTCTTTTGAATATGTGAATAACAACCCAAAAAATACAAGTTAAAACTTCTAATGATGTTCTGTCTTCCTAAGATACATCCATTGTCCTTTTCTTGTGCTTTCTCTATAATGTTTTTGGCAGGTTAGTAAATTATATCCACATTATATTCCCTGTATTCTACCATTAAATTGTCAATAAAGAAATGTTTTGAGACCAACTATTCTTTATTGCTCATTTTGTCCCTCAGCCTGCAGTACTGTGCTGAAAGTGTTCCGTTAAAGTGGGTCTGTTAATGCGAAATAATTTCTCAGTCCAAATAGTAACAGGTACAGGGAAAATTTCAATATGACTAATTTTACTGTAATTTCCACAAGATATCTTATCAGTATGTACCATAGCAACTGTTAGGAGTCTCATGAGTTTAACTTTTGAAATGTCTTTGTTTCCATTCATAAACACAGAAAAAAGTTAAAGGTTTGTACTAACCCAAGTCTGACGATTGTTAGGATAAAATAGTTTTATTTTGTTGGAACTTTTTCAACTGTTAAGTATCTCTAGAATAATTATTTGATATACAGTAACTATTATTTATATGATACTGTTCTAAGTATGCTATCTTTGGTCATTCTAATCTCAACAAACTCATCAACTTTCAATATATAGATTGATCATCAGCTTTTCAAGCTACACAATGGGGTACAATAACATTTAAAAACTGCATAAGCTTTGCAAATCCCCACAGAAATAGCCCAAGTATGGCAGTGTCACCTGCTTCTTCAATAATTCCTAATTGCTTTTGCTGACATAGAAAACTGCTTAATAAATATGAGTTTATTGAGAGGTGTTCCCCATTCCTTGTCATTCTAAAATGTATT
Organism: Actenoides lindsayi; assembly: GCA_025331215.1. NCBI lineage: Eukaryota > Metazoa > Chordata > Aves > Coraciiformes > Alcedinidae > Actenoides > Actenoides lindsayi. The sequence continues at coordinate 24,741 of WTSP01008231.1, forward strand.
ACATAGTGCTTCTGCAGAACTTTGTTGCTTTTAAGTTGATTGGCACTAACATAATACACAGCTTTATGGGTGGCCAAAATAAATGAAATATATTATAAAACATCTGTTTTGAGTTTTGTATTTTCCCCCTATTAAATGGGTGGAAAAATCTTAGTGGTTCTCAAATATTTTAGTCTTTAAGTCATAAGATAGAATTAAACTATAAGTACAGGCTGTAACTGGAAATAGATTTGCTTGCCCTGGAAAGCAAAAAAGAAAAGCAATTGGGTCTGTTTCTGATGGCAACTGCAGTTTATGGCTTTAGAGAAAGCAGATTTTTCAGGTTCAAGGTAGGACTCTTGCTTCTTGATTGACAATCTCTCTGAAACTGCCCAAGTGAACACGGTTGGCATATGCAGGCTTATAAAAAGAAAAAAAGAGGTCTACCCCATGCACTCTTAATCAAAGTCTATTTTTATAGCTGACTAAAGAATAGTACTACGAACGCATACCTGTCTATGTGAATAATTATTTCTTATTGTCTGAGCAAAAACAAATTCAATGGTTAAAAAAGCCAAAAAAGATGTCTGAGACGTTATGAACAAAATACCCTTTTGAGACAGAGTTTCTCTAGACCTAAATTTTTGAAGTGAAATTCAGCTTGAATTGAAAAAAAAAAAAAAGGAAAGAAAATATAACATAACTATTGCTTATTAATGCCTGTTTACTAGACACAGTGTTACTAAAATTCTACATTTTTGAATGATCTTCTTGCTCTCTCATGTATGCACAATTTTGAACCTCGGTGGAAGATACTATAAATGAGCACAGAAGTCAGGGAATGAAAATCTAAAAGAAGGGCCTCCAAGATCAGAAGTGCTCATGTGGAAATATGCAGTGTGTCTGAAGAAGTAGACTCCTCCTATATGCAGTAGTTAAATATATTGTGTTTTCAGCATGAGTAAGTCTCAAGAGCACAGGCTAACTATGGCAGGGGGCTGCTCAGTGTCAAAAGTTTGTAGCTTTAATTGTGTCCACTGTGTATTGAAAATACTTTCTGTATTTATATGCAAGATATTTTTAGAGGTTGCCATTAAAAACTTTCTATTCTTGGCTTATATGAGTATTTTTAATTTGCTCAGTATTAGCAATATTTCTCGTAAAACTATGGGAAACACTGCAAATATTTAGGTTCCACAGTCTGAGCTAAGCTTGAAAAACTTTCATAGAGTAGTGCCTGCTTTTCTTAGAAGTTTGTAGGAGTTTTGCCTTCCTCTTCCCTTGATGTTGAAACTCTTTGTGTAGTTCTGACGGAATTTACTGTTAATATGGGCTGCTATTTCTGGCTGACAGTTTGAGGGTCTTACTGAAGACACAGCTGGTTACTGAGTTAAGAGTTACTTCAGCAGGAGTTTAAGGCTGTCTTCATGTTAATGGGTACACTTGACACCTCACAGAACTGAGATCCTACCTGAACACTAGGTTAACTAAGAGTCTTTTTTCTGTTCTGACTACTAACTTTAGGTCACTGTGATGGTAATAGTTTTCTACACATGAACTCTTTCATCTCTTGTGCTTCAGCTGAAAGATTATGCTACCCTGTGTCAAACAGAAACCACAAAGTGATTTATGGCTGAAGTTTTGACCTATGCATTGTTGATGTTTAAGGATCTCTGATGATGCAGAGGTCCTGTTGGAGTAGGAATGGAGTACAGCCTAAGGGGCCATGGAAGGTGCTAGGAGCTAGCATACTTTTATCACTTTTTCTCTGTTCATCCTCTTGTTCTACCCATATTTCAAAACTGTAAGTAATTATTTTAACCTAGATATTTCCAATTGCAATATAAGTTGCAGATTAAGCAATAAAGGCAGAAGAATCATAGTAACAACTATCAAAAAGTTTAATTGCCAAAAGCTGCAAAACATCACAAATGACAAACGAGCTGCTGACTTCTGTCTATGTTTTTACACACAGATGTAACCCTTTCCCTGTTGCAGTATGTGTTAATGATGCAGCTACATAATTAAATTGTGTATATCACATGTTTCACCACCTATACCAAGAATTGTTCTGGTCTTGCAAAAGAAAATAATTTATGGATCTTTCAGACTTGGGCCTGTATTGCCAAAATATGTTCTTCTATAGTCTTACAGAGGATAAACATGTAAGAATTTGAACTTCCAGATCTCACAGACTTTTCCCTGGTTTCCTATGCTTGTTTTTCTCCTTTAAATGTTCTATCATGCACCATTATCTAGCACCTTTCCCTTAAGTGAGGAACACTTCAGAAGTCACATGAATTGCTTTGATATAACATTTTAAAAGGAGTAAGCAGGAAAAATAGTTTTCTCACTTTTTCTAATGTAATTAAGAATAGACTCAGGGGTAGGTTTTATTTGAGTTCAATCCTCTTTTTAATTCTGATTACGTCTGACAGTCTGACTTACTTTACTCATAACTGCATAGTCATGACTACAATACAAGTGGCAGGTCAAAGCACAGTTCCTCTACTATTGTAGGACACCAAGGCAAAATATAGCTTTGTACTAGAAAGCAAAAAATGTTGGTGTGGAATACCTATCCTGAGAGATTTGGGAACAAGGAAGAGGATAATATTATGTAAATTCTGAATATCTAGTTGCATTTCTGTAATATATCATGTCATTTGTTTATCAAATTTGCTTAGGCTAAAAAATAAGCAAGACCTTGAACTTTATAACAGATTTGTTTAACAAGTGCTGCGTCTAACCTTTAGAGCTAAAAACAGCTGAGCTGTTTGTATTGCTGTCATCCTTCCATTAAATAAAGATGGAATTTTAGATAATCCATTGCAAAAAGGGGTTAGTGGTCTCTTGGCCCAGCTTCTACAAAGAAAGCTCTCTCAATATTACAACAGTAGTAATATCACAACATTTCTTTCTTTTGGTAGCTTGCTGTACCTTTTACTAAAATATATTGCTACTGCCTACTCTGATGCTTCACAGTTGTTCTCATTTGTGGCCCAGTTTTTGCAATCACACCAGTGATGTTAATAGGACTTCTGATAAACAAGAGATATGAATCCAGTCTCATGCAGTTCAAAAAGTAGTTCTGTCTGAATAAGAATTACATTATTTGAATCCTGAAGATTGATTTTTCCACTTCTGAAATCAAACTTGGCCAGATTCATAAGCATTTAAAATATCTAAGTACGTACTTTAACACTCCTCCCAGCTGCAAGTGTTGATTTTCAATACATGACCATAACAAGTTATGAATGAAAGTGGTAATTAGAATAGATTAATAACACAGCAGCAGCTCTGGTTTTATAATAATACTGGGACTATATTTAACCCATAGACCTGAATAATATTCCCTTAAAGGCCATTATAAATTTGTGAATAAGTATAGAGATACTAAAATTACAAACACAATATAAGAAATCAAATCCACTACTAAGAATTCTTCCTGAACACTAAGCAAATATGAATATTGTACTATGAGGACAAGGGGTACTTATCTAAAGTTAGAAGAGTTAGTCACAAAAATAGTTCTTGGAAGATACAGAAGCTAAGCACTATTTTCTTTATTCAGAAATTTCAGAATATATACTAGTACAAAAAAAAAATTAAATTATTTCAATTCTATTTTGTCTCCCATTTTAATGTGGGCTCATTAGAGCTTATCTGATGAGCTATTCTTATCAGAGATATATAATTGGTCTTTTTGTTAGAGGAGAACTGTAAAGATCTAGGACTGTAAAATAATTTAAATTTGTTGGGTTTTTAATATGTGCAAGTAACTAGAATATAATATCATGACTATATGTGACAACTTTCTGTTTACATAAAAATGACAAAACGTTAAATTCTCTCCCGTTAAATCACTGCTGATAGGCTTGCCCTCTGCACATAAGATGACAATGTTTGTGTGATTTTTATGAGATTGTAGAGAAATTAGATCAACTATCCTGAGAACAATGCTGCCTACAAAATATTGAGGAACGTGCAATGAATCCAGGCAAAAGTAAGTTGTTTTTTTCTCTTGGGAAACTCTGTGACTCCTATCACCGGATGTGGAGAAGTGCAGAAGACCATTAATCAGTGATGGATGGAGTTGATACTAGTTTGCTGCAATTAAAGCTGCCCAACAATCTCTCATGGCTAGCCTCTATCTACATTCATTTCTAGCTTCATCTATTTCTCCCATCCCATTTGCTCACACCAAGCTGAAAAAAGATATGCTGTGTCTGTGTTTGAGTGGCATGTTGCTTTTTCCAGTGCTAGCTTTCACAGATGTATCCTCTTTTAATGGTACTGCTATTGGTTGTTTATATACCATGGACATGCTGAGATGTGTTGTTCCTATCCAGGCTCCATATTTTTGGCATGGGATGAATGTATGAACTGCTTGGGCCTGTTTTTGGAGGGGGAAGCCTCCACCTCCTTCCTTTCCTGATATCCTTACAGACAGTGGGAGTTGAAGAAAGTGTCTTTTGAAAGTAAAGATGCAAAGGAAGATTCCAAATATCCCCCAGTATATCTTCCCAGTTGTGAGGACACACCACAGAAATGAACTCTGGAATACATTTGGTCAGTCTGCATTCCACCTGTGTCCCCATGCCAAAATAACAAATGATAGCTACAGATTAATGACTAACACAGAAGGTACAGAATGAAAAAAAAAACATTATTAAAAGCATAGTCATCACCGTTTTCCCAGAGGAAGAGGAGGTGGCTGATTTTTCCCTTGCTCCAGACAGATCTGAATGTTTGAAGTACTGTAATTCTCCTGGTAACTGAGTAGCTTCCAGACTTCACCTGGAAAATGAGTAAAACAAAATCTGAATCCCATAAAAAGAAACCAAAGAGACCTGGCACAATTATTTTTTGGTTTAGTCTCACTTTCACATAAGAGGTAAACCTCTCGAATTTCAAATAGGAATCTGCAGAGAAATAATTGGAAAGGCTTGCTTGTCTTTGATAGCACAGTCATTAAAACCTTAGAAAAGGAGGATTGACTGAGAAGTAGAAGAAAAGCATTTTCAGCCAAGTTGCAGGACAGATGAAGAAAAATATCGTAGATACTTTACACATATTTGCAGGTATTTGGGGCAGGATTATCAGCCTTCTCCAGATTTGTTTTCAAAACTTCAGTTTTCATTTGCAAACAAAACTAAACGGCCAAGTTTTCAAGTTAGACAGAGCAATCATAGTTAATCTGGTCTCTCAACACAGACTGTAAAAGTGCCATGAATTGTTGGAAGAAGGATACATCTCCTGACACCTGCCATACCTTTCAGAAAGCATTCTGTTTCTATTGAATAGTTTCTGATGTGGGAGAACCTCTCACAACCTTTACAAATGTATTATTCCAAGTGTTAACTGATCTGTTGAAAGTGTGTGCCATATTTCTAGTCTGAATAGATCTAGTCCCAACTTCCAGCTTTTGATCCACTTTTCGTTTTTTTGGAACATCTTAATCTGCTGGACTGAGGAGTCCATTGCAAAGGGTTGTTCTCTCTGTGAATAGTTCTAGGCTGCGGTGAAAGCATCACCTAATCATCTCTTTGATTAAGTAAATAAACAAACTCTTGGCCTCTTTTACTGCAAAGCAAGATTGCCAGAGCTCTCATCCTTCTCATGACTTGTCTTTGAGCTCTCTCCAGTTTCACAGCAGGCCTCCTGATCTGTGCATGCCACAGCTGCACACAGCCTCAGAGTAGTTGCAACCCCATGCGAAACTAATAAATATCCTAGTTCCCACTAAAGATACCATGTGTATATCCAGGGTTATGCTGGCTCCTTTAGCTCCATTGCTGTACTGAGAGTTTGCATTCTGCTCTGTATCTAGCAGGATTGGTCTCTGCTTAACAGCAGCCTTCTCTGGTAAGTGCCCATAAGGAAGAGTTGTTTTCTTTATTCCCAGAGTTAGGACTTTATTACTTTCTGTGTTAAAAAATAAATTCATCTCTATCAGTGACCTGTCTTCTGCACCGTTTACCACAACCACTTTTTTCCTGTCATTCCTAAATCTGGTCAATAATAAGTGACTGAGTTTTCTCCCACACTGATCAACATTTGAAAAGCCTAAAGCCAGGATCAGGCCCTGAGGATCCCACTGAACACAGCTGATCAACTGTCCCATTTGTAATTACATTCTGAATCCTGCCAGTTAGACACTTTTTAATCCATTTAATGTGTGCCATTTTCATTTTGTTTTTAATAAAATGTCATGCAGCACCATGTCAAATGATTTACAGAAGTCTGAGTATATTATATCAATATTGTTACCATTGTCAGCCAAATTTGTAATCCCATTGAAAAAAGATAGCATACTAGTTAACTTGACAGGATCTGTTTTCTATTAACCTGATACCATGTGTATTTCTTTCTTTCATAAATTAATATATATTTTATCAACAACTCCATACTAAGTGTTTTTTAGAAATCAGCCATAACTAGCACTGAACCAACTAAAAGAAATTGCTAGGGATGAATCTTTTTAAATGCAGTCCTAGTTTTAAGTCCCTATTTAGAAATCTATCTATGGCTGAGCACTAAGTGAAAGTCAGGAACTCTTGAAGGGTTGATCTTGCAAATTAGGAATCTCCCAATTAAAATGGAAATGTGAATAAACTGTGAGTGAAACAAAGATTGTGTTGAAGAGATGGTTTCTTGTACTGGACCATCTCAAGTAGCTGGAGAACATGGATGTGATTCTGGCTACACAATGTTCTTTGGTCTCATTTATATCCTTAGGTTATCATGGCTATGATAATGGCTAACAACTCAGCGACTAGACATCATATGAAGTATCATTTTATTAGAAATTAAATCACACAACATAGTTCTTTTAGAAAAGGGAGATGTTAAGACTTTGAAAGATGATTTCATTTTTACTAGATGATCCATGAAGAACAGGAATTGTTACAGAGAAGGTATGATAGTGCTGTTCAGTACTTTCATACATGCTTCTTCCTGTGTGCTTTTCAGAAGTTATTAATTTCTTAGGAAAAACTGCTTTTGTAGTGAATTACATGATACCTTCATGCATCTTTTGTAGGGTTTGAGTTCTTAAAAATGGGGACATGAAGGCCACATGCTGTTTTCTAGCCACATGTGTAACCTGAAAGTGAATGTAAGGCATTTTGCCTCTAAAGAAAGCAAGCAATTTAAAGAACACAGGTGGCATTCAGCTCACTTAACTTCAGACATAACCGATGTAAACATCTATATCTAGTGATTTCAGGCTCCCTTTAGTGTCAGTAGAGAGGAACTGTCTCTTCTAAGGTATGATTCATATGACCTAGTTTAAATATCTACATGGGGATGAGATTAATTTTGTCCTGAAAGTGCCAGTTTCTTTCCATTTACCAGAGAGAGTTTAGGTGACTAGCTGAGATGTAGGTCTCTCTATTATAGACATTTCCTTCTGGTCAAATTAATCCCATCCTTCACATCAGCAAAGATGGGATTTTTAATGTTGGCCAGGCAGTTTTTTCTCTCCTTTCCTTTCCTTCTAACAGAAGGAAGACATAAAAATGTGGGGAGGAGGAGCAAGCTGTTGTGAAGGGTCAGCCAAGATGCCCTGGACATGAAGCAAGAGCAAGAGCTTGTGAGGCTATGAGATCATCTGATTTGTTTTCCTTTGGTTTTGTCTTGGTTCTTGCTTCTGAATTAATTAATATACAAAAAATAAGAATTGAGTAATTGAATTGAGCTGTTTGCAGCACATTTCTGTCTTGCCCAACTGGTAGATGAGCCCATTATTTCAAAAATATTCAATTGTTATATTTTATTTTCATTGCTTTAAAATTATGAGAGAACAAATTAAGGATGACACAGTTAGGTCTGGTTCTATTCTGAGAGCAGCTTCCACAGAATAGGCAAGTGTTGCAAAGGCATTAAAAAAAATAAAAGAGATCAAACACATATATTGAGTATTTGGTATCTTTGAGGCAGAAGGTCTTCAGAGCTTGGTCCCTATCAGTCAGTAAATAGACAACTGAGAAACCAGCCAGCTCATTCTAAATTATACATCCATAGTTTTCCAGGTAAATAGCTTATTGTATCTATGGGATCATCTCAGGGGTAAACTTGGCTAGAAATGCAAGAAGAAAGACTGAGCATGGACCTAAAAGTGTAGGTGTGACTCTGGAAGACCTGAACAACTGTCATAAATTCACCAGAAAATGTCAATAGAAGTAATAGAGTCACTAATGCATCTTGTGGGATATCTTGTGGGGATTAATTAAAAAATATTTGTACAGTACATCCACTGTAAATTTGCCATGTCTCTATAATGCATGGTAAAGTTAGCAATCAATTTAAGTGTCAGGGACTGTTTAAGATAATTACCAACTTTTCAAAAGTTTTTAAGCAGGGTACCAGGGGATTTCTGAAGATCTAATTACCATTAGCCATCTGACCAAAACAAGTGACTTGATCCTGAGATTTTCCCCCAACTAGATTCAAATATTGACATGATCTTTTAAACAGATCAAATTTCACAAATGTTTTGACAGTTAAGTGAATATTTATTTCACTCTTTTTCACAAAGAAAATGCAATACTTCTCAACCTAAAGATGAGCTCAAATTTAATTGTAACTTATAGCTTATTGCTGTGTAATTGCTTTTACCAGTATTAAGCTAAGGGACAATGTTTGCTGTCTTCTCTTTTAGGGGAATTAATACATTTAATGCAGAAAAGTGTTTTAAAGGTTTCTTGGCAAGGTAATACATCATGAATGGATGGAATGTCTCCCATCAGGGTATAGTTTCACACAGGATGATAAAAAAAAGATGTTTCGTTGGTTGGTTGGTTGGTTTGGTTTTTTGTGGTCCACAGTTGGTGGCATGCATTACCTCTAATGGAAAAGTAAAAATAGAAATGAGAGAAAATAGGAAAGGAAACATTTCCCTAATGGTCAGACAGGAAGAGAAGTGATAGGGGTGTCCCTAGATGAGCATTCCTTCTTTGTGCTTTCTCCAGTGCATCAGATGTTTCCCAAATACATTTTCTGAAGTAATTTTATAGTTTTTTCTTCCCTGTTATGCCAGCAGAGATGACTGGAGTGGATTGGGAAGAGCTAATAAGGTTTGGACATACAAGTTATGGGGAAATACTTAATGGCTGTTTAAAAGACTACGTTTTTTACTGGTGCTACCTACAAAGCTCTGTTTCATCCCTAGCTCAGGTTTATAAATCAAAATTTAGGGTCTAAGGAATGGCAAAGAATGAGTGAAAGGAAGTCCATTTCAAATGCTGGAAAAAAAGAGCTAAAGGTAATGCCACAGCAACTAGGGATATGTAGGTGGGATGTGTTAACGGGAGAAGCTGACTATAACGTTGCACATGAAGGGCTGCAAAGGGAAAGCCCTGAGAATTACATGGATTAAAACAATGTGCAACCAATAATAAATTCTCTCTTTGGAGCAGAAAAAAAAGAGAAAGAAATGGTAATAATTTTTCCAAATGAATGACTACATGGACTTCTTAATTCTCAATGGACAAAGCCCTGTGGCACTTATGTCACAATTGATGAGAGGGAATACCTCCTCAAGCCCCACCCCACCCTACCATTCCCCTAAAATCTCAGTAGAAGTACCTCTTGTCTCTCTTTGCTAACTGTAAACAGCAGTGAGTCACTTCTGGGTTTCCCTGGTTTATTCTGGTCTTACTCATTTTAGTTTTATTATGCCTAAATTCAATCTGCCATGGCTCTGTCTACTCTTCACACATGTACAATCTCTCCACTGCTGACATTTGATGCTAGTTCCTGGCTTTGCATCAAGCTTATCTATAGAGCACTACTTTTCAACACAGTTCCTGTGTCTCTGATCCCTCCAGTGATATTTTCTCATTGAAATACTGTCTGTTTCTTTTGCTTTGCACATCTTTCAGTGGGTACCCTGGGACACAGCTCAAGAAAATTGCCAGCCTTACTGTTTCAAATCTTCAAGATCTTCTTTTAATGTTTTTTTTTCTTCTTTTCCTTCTTGTGGTTCTTAGAAGCTGACTGCTGTACCTTCTGAGGGTTTGCCTTTGCATAGTGAGTTTGAGGCAATGCAATATCAAAATAATATTATATCAATGTATTGAAGAAAACGATAGCAGAAAGTCCAAGAGAATAACAGGGCCTGATTTTGGACATAAACACATTGCAGGGTGATTTCCCACTGCCATAGTGGTGTTCTCACTATACCTCATCCCCATTCCTGCCTTCCAGTCTGGCTCCAAAACCACTGTTGCTCCTTCCTCATCATTTCAGGGAGTTGTTACACTATCTTTTCTTTCTTTTTACCTTTCCCAATCCAGTTCCTGTCTGAGCCACTTTTAATAAAGTACCTCACCAGCTGAAAAACATTGTCCTGTGATTTTAGTTGATTTTTTCCTGTGTTCAGCAATTTTTCCCCTCAAATAACCAAGCTTCTTTGTTGATCAATTCTTCTTGTTCATCAGGGAAGACATTTTTTTTTTGCCCTTTATAATTCCCTCTTTGAGGGAAAAATAAAAAAAATAAAAGTTACTTTTATTCTCCTCACTTTCTTCACCAAGTAATGCCAGTTCCTGGCTAAATAAAAATAAACAGAAGTTGGCTTTTTCCTCCTCTTTCTGTAATTACTTGTTGGTCTGAAATGTTTTTTTTCCTAGATGTTTTTTCCACCTAGAGCAAGATCAAAACTACAGTAACTATCTGAAAATTTATCAGCTTTTGTTTATCTAAAGGTCACTAGTGCCTGACTAGAGGCAAAAAGGCTTTCAGGATGAGAAATTTTAAAGATCGAGGCTGTTTCCTCTAGAAAATACATAAATTGAGAAGCCATAGAGCTAAACATTGTAAAGAAGATACATTTTCTTTCTCTCTTGAAGTTTTCTTACATGTTCCACTAAAGGGACATTCAGTGAGGCTGAAAGGCAACACTCCTAAGCCTGATTAAATGAGATGTTATTGAAAGCAATAGTGCATCACAAAATACTATAGATGCTGAGAGTTTGGAAGGACTTTAAAAAGATAAGAAAATAAGAAAATTTATCATATGATTTCAAAATATGGTCTCAAAGGTACAAACTAAATAAGTTACTCTACTGTTCAGATTTCTTGTCCCTTCTTCTGAAGCATCTGGTACTCTTCTCTGGCAGACAATAGTCAATGAATATGATGATTCATGACAGTTTTGTGTTGTGTCTTATAATAGTAATTAGAAAAAAATGTGCAAATACAATGCTGAAACTTAATCACTCAAGAAGGGCCTTATGAAATTAAGGCTTGGATTTAAGGAACAGAGTCTTTCTGCACTCCATTTCTCTCAGGGTATTTATAACCTCTGGTACATTTGGACTAAGTTTATCTTTCTATTCCTCCTGTTTAATTTTCTGGCAGAGGGCTTCTGAGATTTACTTATCTACCATAACCACAGCTGGCTGAAAACGCATTCCCAACCACATAAGAAAAATACGGTATCAGTAGGAATACAAAAGAACATGAATTAAATGTAAATGGCACTGTACATGTCTTCAGAGTATATAGAGGCTGAAGTTGCATTGAATATTGACTGAATGCCTCTGAATAACTAACTGCAAATGCACTAAAATAAAGACAGCCCAAGAAAGGTATGTTTCTAGTTGGAAGAGAGGTGGAATTTCCCTTAGGAAAGGCAATGTTTCATCTGATGATCTTCTGAACAGTTACAATCTGAGAGATGTTTAGAAATCACTTTATGTTTCATTGCTGTTAATGACAGTCAGATTTTGCTCAGACTACTGTGCAATATTTGTTTTCTTAGATATTTTCAAGCAAGATAGCAGCAGATACAGCCTGAAGACAGACCAGAACTTTGCACATGATTTTCTATTGTGAGTTATTCTAGAAACTTAAATGTAAGGAAGACAGAGAGATCTACCTTACTAACTTTTTCTCCATTTGGAACTTTTTCTTACTGAAGTTTCAGGGAACTGTGCTTCTCTCACACTCTCTATGAGAGCAATAGTAAAATTGGGTCTGACTTAGTAGTGGAACTTCAGTTACTTGAGTAAGCTGGGGTTTTCCTGCTTTCCTGAAGTCTTGGTTTGTCCTTCCTTTGTGTCTGGAGCACCCATATGGAGCAGACAGTAGAAGAGCTGTCTGCCAAAGTCAAAAATGCCTTCCTCAAGATGTTATTTAAAAGTGGCTAGAAGACATTCACAGTGAATGAAAAAATGGAAAAGATATAAAACACAAAAGTGCAAAAATCTGCTCTGCAAACATAGCAATAGGTTTGGGGATTAAGTGATTTTACATTCCACGTAAGAAAATATTAATTGTAAAAATTATCTTTTCCCATCCCCCTGCAAACCTTCAAAAGGTCTTTCAAAAAAATTGCTTGTCAGTGGAAGCTTTTAAATCTCTTTTGTTTGGCATCAGTTGTGCACAGTCATCCACATGTACACCAGAAAAGGCAAAAATGTTGAACTGGGAGCCATAATACCTTTGCTCATGTTTCAACTCATTTGCTGCTTTCTCTTGAGATCACTAAGGTTACTTTGGCTTAATCTTTTACATTCAGAAAATGTCTTTTCAAAGAAGAGAACTAGGACTAAATTGACCTTTGTAGTCTTCAGAAGAATTGCTTCTGTTCTTACATTAATTAATGCAGATGGTGGTAACTGTAATTTACGCAGGATTTCTATCAACAAAAAAGAGTTCTGATCAGTCAAACAGTGTTGAGAATTAGAGTAAACAGAAACCTTTCACAGAGGAATAACATGTTTTTGTAGGTCTCATGTTATTTTTCCTGGACCTTGCTCTGTCAGCAAAGTCTGTATCCTTACACAGCCTAGCAGTAATTATTTCCTTTCTTCTACGGTAAACTAATCCCACAACACCTTCTATCACCTTTTATCAGCAAAAGCACCTTTCAGGTGGTAGCTAACCAGCAAAAATATGCCATATAAAAATGAAACCCAAGTGGTGAATAGACAACAGCTGTGAGCCTTTTCAGTTGCAGAGTTTTATTTGGAGGCAGTATTCATCCACGCAGATGGTTCAGATGGGCTATGAAAATGCATTAATATAGTTACTGCAAGAAATTACGATATTAGAAAATGCTCATTATTTGTCTGGAAGAAGAAGAAACAACCTAAATGAAATGCAAAGCCTTAAACTGTTATGGTGAATAATGAACTATACAGATCAGCTCTAGAAAATGTTGATAGTAATTGCCTGTGGAGACAGATAAAGATCTCTCTCTGCTAACCTATTTGGTAGATAAGATCCAGTAGAAATAATGTTGGGAACCTCTAGCAATAAGAGCTTAGTTTTTACTCAATGGGAAAAATGCCAATTGTTCCTCAAGTCTGAATCCTAGGTCATTATAATTTTATGAAGAAATGTTCATGAAATTAAAATAAGTTCTTCACAGAGAATTCAAGATTAACTATTTCTATAGGTAAGGAAAGAAATGCTTTACAAACATTAACAATAGTTTAACATAGGATTGAAACATCTTTTAGTGACTACTTGTGTGAAACCCTCATCTTCTCTGTATCTACTTTACAGCACATAAAAATGCCATAGATGTTACAGAGCCCTCAAGGCTTGTTTTCCTGCTTTAAGAAGATTTTCTTGCAAAAGCCTTTGTAGAAGACAACTGTAAACTCTTTGGCAAAACAACCCACAGCCCTGCAAGGATTTCCAATAGCACTGGGTGGCCACCATATGCCACAAAGCCCAAGGCTATTGCTTACACCAGTCTCTTTCCAGCTCTTTGAGTAGCCTAGGACCAAGAAGACAGAAATATAAATGAAATCTGCTTTATTGTCCTGTTCACTTGGGTTTCAGTTCTTAGCCTACACCTGTTAGAAAATTGCCAGAAGTAATATGTAATTCGCAGTACTTTTCATTGATTCCGTTTCGTACTATTTTGCCTGCCCTATTAAATAAAACAAACTGGTGACTTAGGCCATGAATGTTACTTTAACATGCTTCTATTTATTGCTATTTGGATTGTAATTATGACATTACCATATATATACTGCTTCACATAATTAATTTTCTGTGACCATAATACAAACAAAAGAGAAATTAATGTAGCTACATGCGGTATTTAGAACTTATTGTGTCTTCTCAGCAGAGAGGATTTGTTAAATTCTTTCTGTTTCAAATGTGTGTGATTTCAAGGTTTATTCATGATGGTTATTCATGCAAACATGACTAATTGCTATTATTACACACACATGTGTAATTCCACATTCCTAATGCAGAAAACAGGAGCAGCATGGATTTATAGGCAAAGTTGGCTCAGTGGGAAAAATGCCTTCTAACTCAAGAAAGCCATTGCTTTGATATATTCTGAGTTACAGCTGCTCACTTCAGTGGTGAAAATTCATTTTTCACTGCTTTTTGCCCCTGTTAGACCTGCTGAGCCAACACTGCTAAATGAGAGCAAGGAGACACCTCTGTCCAATTTTGCACATCATCCACAGAATTGTTTCCTGTTCCCAACAAAAATGACAAAGGACCTGGAGGTATCACAGGAGCACAAATTTAAGTTTTCGGGATTGTTCTGATGTTGCTCTGAAGACCTGGGGCAGTCAGCAGAACACTTAATGATGTGATTGAGTCTCAGAGGCCTGAGTTAGGGACAGAGGCACACAGAAAGTGATCTTCCTCTTTGCAAAAGAAGTACATCTGCTCTGGAGTCACTGAAAACAATGGTGATACCCCATGACACCATTTTGTGCAGTCACTTTTTGTAAAACTTTTTTATACCTTTTGAAGACTACTGTTTCTTCCTTTTTAAAATAAAATATCTCAGTGATTTGCTGCACTTCTTAGTTTGTATTACATTGTGAAACTTACTTTTAAAGATTTACATTGTAATTCACACAAGATGGTTTAGCTAGATAAGTAAATCGATGGTGATAACCATCAATATCACATAAAAGAATTAAGAATGATGAATATTAGTAGCAAGATTCAAACATGATTGAGCTTATGTACTTAGTATTTATGCAAATTGAATCTTCCCTAGAATAAGTAATTACACTACATTTGTGAGGTAACCAACATTTTAAATAGTTTATTGTTTAAATTGGTAGCTGTAGGCTAGGTGGAAAGGCAACTCTTTTCAGCTAATTGCTGCTATGACTCAAACTTTGTAACAGATATGCAATTAGGTTTGATTTCTCCTTCAAACTCCTTTACAGCTCTGATTTTCTTTATAAGTGTAAAAAAGGCAAAGTGCTTTTTGTCTGAACTGTACAATTCAGAGCATAGGGAGCCTAAGAGAAGGAAGACTTTTACGTGTAATACTGATGTCTTAAGTAAGAAGTTTATACTCTCATTGAGATGTCTGTGTTAAAGAATTTAGGGCTATTCAGAAGTAAAATATAGAGTTACCTGTATTTCTTAAAGCTGATCCAACCTATACCTTACTATCTTAACTCTCTGCTGTTCTTTTTCTCTATATTTCTCCCAGAATTTTTTTAAACTTTAATAAAACCAAAACAAATCAATTCAGATTTTACTTCCTCTACCCCAGACTTGTAAAAAGAGTGCTCAGAGCACCTCCATTGTCTTTATTCTTTTTAGACACCTGCCCTCCTCACAGTTTACAATTTAAGGCATACTATCATTTGATTCTGTGAATTTTACTTCAGTTCTGGAATTCACTTTGAACTGTCAATCCCTTCTGCATTACCAGTGAAAGAGATATGTTGAGTTGGAACTTAACTTTTCGGTCCTTTGAGAACAAAATGCAGCTCACTCTCCTAGCTTGGATGGGGTTCAGCAACACTAGCAAATGTCAACACTTTTTACCCAGCAGCTCAGTCGGACTGCTAAGAGCAAATAAGTTGAAGAAAAATATTAATTTCCTCACATTATGAGCTCATTTTACCCTTGTTACACTTATTCTACAAGCACAGACCTGCAAATTGAATTTCTGATTCTGTTTGAAAACTTGGTGAAATGTTTCTAGCCCATAATTCAGTATGGGTTTAGACTTTCCTGGATTTTTCTGACCATCTTCAAGTAAATCAAGAAGCCTAAGTTAGGAGCACTGCTGCTGTAACAACCCTCTGGAAGGAGACACTCAGCCCTAAAAGACAATTTCCACTAGAGCAGAGATTGGATAACAGCAGGTGGGGTTTTTTTAACTTGGACTTCTCAATTAGGTCTCTAAAGGTAGGTTAAATTAATTGGTTTCCTTATCAAATCTCAGGATAAACAAAATGTTTTTCTCTCTGAACCAAGATCTATCATGGGAAGGTTCTTGCTCTCCCCCAGTTAAGGTTTTTCAATTGGAATCAGGCATCATGCTTCAATGAAAAGGTGCATTGGTGCCTGCAGCTGCTGTTTACATCTTTTTTATTTGTTTGTTTCTGTTCTTGTGGAAAGATGGGCCATCAGTTTACACTATGTACTATGTGGCCAAAAAGGAAGCTCATAAATAGTGGCTGAATAAGAATCTCCTAAAACAGTATCTCTGCAGAAGAAGAGATACAGGACATATGACATTTTTCTTCTGCCTAAGATGTTTTGCCCATACTATGGAGGAAACCTGAAATGTACTTTGCTTATTAGGACAAGCTAATGAAAAAGTACAGGTTCATTTTGTGCAAATGATTCTCTATGTCTTTTGCAAGAAATAGATAGTTATCCTCATGTCTTTTTGTTTTGCAAGTGATTTAACATATTACATCCTGCAAAAAAGGAACAGGAGATGATACCTTTCTATAAAGTAACTTCTGTAAAGATAACTAATGCTTTTTTAGGTACCTTGTCCTCATAATTAAGATTGTGAAATGGAATAACTGGCAACCGAATTCCTGATTCAAGGTTTGTCTTTTTTTCCCCACTTGTGCTGTGGCTGGGTGTGAGATTTTAACACTCTAAAAAGGTTTGGTTCCTCTTCTATACAATTGATACTATTATTGTCACTATTCCAATCACTACTTTATTAATATTGCTCTAATATTATGCTTTAGTACTTTTAAATACTCAACTTTCTGGAAAGAAAAAAGCATCAAATCACCTTGATCTTTCAGCTAAGGTCATTCTAGCTTTAATGAGAGTCAACACTTTAGGTATCTTAAGTAACACAGCTCCTAATTGCTTGTCATTAATATGGTCATTATAAGATTTTAAGATTCTTCCTGGAATCTGCATGTATTATGATATGTGTGAATACAAATAATGTACTATGGTAACTTTGATTTGGCTTCAGAAACAGTTTCATAGTAATTCATTAAAATACAAACTTAAGAACCGATGCACATGAATGATAATCAATAGAGGAAAACTTACTGAGCAAGCTCGTGTGGTGGGTTTGATCTTGGCTGGGTGCTAAGTGTTCACCAAGCCACTCTATCACTCCTTTCCTCCACAAGACAAGACAAAAGAAAATATATGAAAAAAGGCTTATGGGTCAAGATGACAGGAAGGAATCACTCACTGGTTACTTTTATGGGCAAAACAGACTCAACTTGGGAAAATCAATTTATTTCCAGTTAAAGCAGAGTGGGTTAATGAGAAATAAAACCAAATTTTAAAAACACCTTCCCCTCACCCATCTCTTCCTCTCAGTTTTAACTTAACTCCCACTTTTCTTTACTTCCTTCCCCTGAGTGGTGCAAGAGGATGTGGAATGAATGCTGCAGAGTTTGTAACACATCATCTCTGCCACTCCTTCCCCCTCACACTCTTCCCTTGTCTCCAGCATGGGGTCCCTCCCATGGGTAACAGTCCTCCATGAACTTCTTCAACTTGGGTCTACTTTGGTCATCTACCTGCTCCAGCATGCTGTCCTCCACAGGCTGCAGATGGATATTTGCTCCACCGTTAACATCCATGGGTTGCAGAGTGACAGCCTCATCACCATGGTCTTCACTACAGGCTGCAGGGGAATCTCTGTTCCAGAACCTGGGGTATCTCCTCCCACCCCTTCTTGGTAGGTGTGACCCACTGTGGTGTTTGCAGAGTTATCTTTCTCATATATTCTCATGCCCCTTTTCTGGCTGCAGTTTTGTAGCAGCTTTTTTCACCCTTTTTTAATATGTTATCCCAGAGACACTACCACCATTGCTGATTGACTTGGCCTTGGCCAGCAATGGGTCTGTCTTGGAACTGGATGGCATTGGCTCCATCAGACATAGGGGAATCTTCTGGTATATTCTCAAGGAAGTCACATGTGGAGCACCCTGCTACTAAAACTTTGCCACACAAACTCAGTACAGCTCTTCAGCAGAAGAGGATGGAATACATTTGGACTTTGTAGTGGCTATGTTTCTTATTGGAGTCTGTGTATAGGAACTGCATGTGTACTAAGCCACCTAGGTAATTTCTTCTTTACTAGAAGTAAAACTACTCAGGATATATCAGTGCTTTGGAGGTGAGTCCTCTGGTATACTGAGGAAACAAATAAGAAAAGACAGAACAACAAGCTTCTAGAGAAGTGAAAGTGGCACCATCTACCTGCTGAAGTGATCACAACTCTGCCTCTGAGATGGAACGTAGATGGCTGTATATGCAAGGATGATGAGACGCAGATGGAAGGACAGTCCATCCAGCATCACTGAGTGCCCTGCCTGTGAATGTGTATACCACTGGGTGGTTCTTCAAGCAGTTCCTAAATGGCTACAGATTTCATCCAAAAGTTTAAGGAAAATTAGTTCTGGTTTGCTTTTTGGGGTCTGAGCAGCAGCAGTCTTAGAGTTACTGGAGAAGAAACCCTACAACCTGTGTAGTGGAGTTGGGAGAGACAGCATTTATTCTGTTCATAACTCAAAGCTAGTGAGTTTGTTTGCTTTTGGATATTGTTTCATTTGTTTGGTGGTTGTTGGCTTTTGTTTTGTTTTGTTTTTTTTTCAAGAAAAGCATTCTAGGAATAAAATACCATTTTTCTATTGTGATTTTAGCATAATAGTTGTGGGTCACAAGGTTATGTTTGTTTTAAGGAAAGGTAGAGAAGACTATTCCAGAGCCTGGACTTTTGTCATCACCTTTGAAACCTCACCTTTACACAAATAATTGAAAAAAATCATCACTGTCAGATATCCTCTCCATGGTAAATATATCTTGCTTCTTTTTCTTTCCCAGAGACAACAT
The DNA here is from genome assembly GCA_025331215.1 of Actenoides lindsayi. Classification (NCBI taxonomy): domain Eukaryota; kingdom Metazoa; phylum Chordata; class Aves; order Coraciiformes; family Alcedinidae; genus Actenoides; species Actenoides lindsayi. Next base: position 43,791 of record WTSP01008231.1, read on the forward strand.
CTATTGAATGAAAAGAAACAAAGTATGTGAAGTGATATCAGCCTTATAAGTGACATCACCCAATTATGTTGGTCTTGTATACAGTATTTTTGAAATTTTTATGAAATTTTTTATGCAGTATGAAAATCAGCTGGATTCACAACATGAATTTCAGAAAGGCATGGATTTCAGAAAGTAGATGAACCAAATGGGTATTTTTGTCTCCTTGAAGTCATGAAGTGGAGATCTGCAGTGTGCTCCCATCCTTTAAACTGCATATGTGCCAAAGTTCTCCTTTCTTCCATCTACACTGAGGTGGGTTCCCCAGGATTAAACCTTTTCAGTGATTTGCCTCCAGTAATTCAAAGAACAGCAGCCAAAACCTGGAGACTGTTTGGTTTTTTTTTTTTGCAGTGTTTTGTTTTACTTTTTAACCTGCAAGCAACAGTCAGGAAAAGAGGGATAATGTTTAACAGTCATGCAGGTATAGCTACTTCTCCCCTCAGTAATGATGGGTTAATTCAAATCTTTTTCTTTCTTTCTTTTTATGTTACAGAAGTGTGGTTGCAGGCATTTTATTATTAACACTGCTATCCCCAAAAGTAACAGATTAGATAATCTGTTTGTACTGTCTCTGCTCATCTTGTCTAAGCTTGGGCTCATGTGCTGCACAGAGCTCAGAGCAATGGCATTCACAGTGACTCTGAATGTGAGATTTAACTTCAGAGAAGCCACTGATTTCTCTGCCTTGCAAGAAAGCTATCTACAGCTTTGGGACACAATCACCCAACCAATAGTCAAGTAGTCATGTTCAGGAGCAAACACATGCCCTGAGCTGAAAGGATATATGAACAGCCACAGGAGAACAAAAAATTGTGGAAGATGATGGTGGTTTATCTAGAAAACAGAAGATGAAAGCAGACATTGGCATTCAATGAAAAAGAGGTGAGAGAATTGCTCTGAACTTTTCATAGAGTGAGTAGTGTGCTTTGCCTCTCAAGGTGATGGGAATACATGCCCTTTCACATGACCACCTGTATTTCAGCACTTAGGGGAAACTGAAACACTTTATAGAAACTTATTTTCCTTTTAAAAAGGGGGGGATGGGTGGAGTGTGCACAACACTCAATTATGTCAATTTTCTCTGTCCTAGAATAATTTAAAAAAAAAATAAATCTGCTGTGGATCCTTCCCTGCTAGTAGATGAACAATTATCTGTCAGCTGAAGAGATTTTCTCTGCTTGATAGCCAGAACAAAGCATCTTGAACCAAGTGCCTACTTACCTCTGGATCAGGATTTGGGGCTTGCTGTTGTATGAACTGTGAACATGTAGCTGAGCAGTGCATATCTGGAAAGCCTTCATATGACTGGTAGGGAATGTCTGAGCCTTGGAGAAGACAGAGAAGGATTTGGATTGCTTTTCATGCTAGGATTACCAGATGGTCAAGCTGTGTACCCACGGCTATCAAACAGCAAAACTGAATTCCTTTAATAGACTTTTTAAAATGTATTTATTTAGAAAAAAATAAGCAACCCTTTTCATTGAATAAACTTTAGAGGTTTTGAAGGTTGTGGAACTACAATAGAAAAGTCTGAATAGCTAATTAGTACAGTGAATGGTCCACTGTGAACGTATGTTGGTAACAATGACAGTCCCAAGGCCTTACATATGGAGTTAAAAGAGGAATCAGACTGATTGCAGTATTTTGCATCATTAATTCATAGGACAATTCTGTATTTGCAAATACATATTGTTTCCCTTTTCTCCTTTCCTGGTCATTTGACCCGTTTCCTTTTCTCTTGGGCTCTAACTGTATTTGTCTTTTGCCAGGACTGTACTGCTTTTTATAAAACAAGGGAAGGTGAATGGCTGAAATTAATAACTTTTATCAACACAGACAGAAACAGGTTGAAAGAATATGAACTTACTTCAAGAGACTCGGCAGTCTGGAGATGACATTAGAGATGATGGAATGCAATCTCTATAGTATAATATTGCTTAAGAGTACTGTTTAGAGTATAGCAACTTGGATGTACAGAAGATACAGCATTACTGTAGTAGAAGCTGGGGAAGGGCACCAGTGTTTAAGGCAGATCCCCAATTTGTATCAGTGTTCGAAGTGACAATTTACTCAGAGGATTTGTTATCCAGCTGCCTCATTACTTAATGAGGAGATGCATAAAATGAAACGTGGACACAGATGGATTTTTTAAATGGAATATTGCAATTATGATATCTTTTACCTTTGACATAATGGTGAGAAAAGACCAGCTATCTGGCAATTTGTTTGAACCTGTTTCTCAGTTTCCTACCCCACCTCATGAACAGGATGAGGATGTACATGCAGTTTTTCTTCCTGTGAAGATTTTGGACTTGGCAGTGCTAGGTTAATGGTTGGATTAGATGACTTCCAAAGGTCCCTCCCAAATCAAAGCATTACATGATTCTATATTTCTCTTTTTTCCCTCCCCAAGGCTCTACTAGTTGTGTCTTAGCTGTATGAGCATTTGTAGGAGTTGGCTTCTTCCAGTCTTAAATGCTGGATGTTGACTGCTGACTGGATAACTTTTCAGTCCTCTTCCTGCTTAATTTAATGTCAGGCCACCAAGTAGCTGCTGGCAAGTGAGACCATTAAACAGAAACTTTGCTCATGATACACTGCATCAGCCTTGTCTGGAGATAAATTGCTTGCCCCAAAGCCAATGAAACAGTCAGAATAACTGCATTTGGGAAATGTATTTCAGACTTTCTACTCATGATAGGGCAGGGGTTGTGGTTAAATGACCATGTTACCATGTCAGGACTTCACAAGGAAGGTCAAGCCCTGAATGTATGTGTATTAAGCTTTGAGAAGTGGAAGGATGAAATTAAATTAAACATCTGTCAGTATTGCATCTGTGCCCTCCTAATCTCAGCAGTTAAATCAAGCAAACAGAAAGACCTTCATCTCTTTATTTGGTCTTAAATTTATGGTAGATGTCATTCCCTCTCTTGCTGCAGGGAACAGCCAGCCAGTGCACAAAACACATATGACAGTCTGACTGCCTCAACATCCCTCTGCTTCAAGGGCCTCACAGCTTTCTGCTTCAAGAAGGCACGAGCCAGGGTGTGGCTTTTGTTTTCCAAACCCTACCAAAGTTTTATAGAGTAATATAGCATGGGAGTGGCCAACATCTATATACTGAGGGTGGGCATGGCAGGAAAGTGTTAATGGCAGGAGCGGGTGAGACACCCTCCAGCAGAGTGCTGAGCCCTACACTGCCAAGGGGACAGAGTGAGGCTATTGGGAATTAGTTACCAGTGCAGACTACTGTTCAGTGAAATACCTGCTTTGTCTGGCAAGAGTCAAATCATTGACTTTGGCAACTATGAAGTCATTGGAGCTAATTTTCTGTTGCACTGAATCTGCATATATATATATATATTCATATAGTTGTTTACCCAGCAGCAAATGGATGTTAAACCTTAATGTTGTAAGTAAAACTATTTGGCCCTCACTCTACCTTGGTGTAAATAATAAAACCTGATGTGAGGCAACAAAGAATTAAGACTGCTGATTCTTTTTTCAATACAAGAATAATAACCTGTTCAAGGCATGCTATGACTCATGTTCAATGAAATCACTAGTACTGGCTACCTAATAATCTGGAGCTAAATTTGATTTTATACCTGCATGTGAGGAAATGTGGTAAAATTGACATTGATTACATGGAATCAAAAGGTACAAAGAAAACCGTATCATAAGCCTTCATCATCTTCTGTTTCCCTTGGTTTGGACTTGCTCCTTTGGAAAGAATGAAATGACAGACTTTTGTTAAAGAACAGTTTGCATGGTTTCCCAGACCAGAGCATTGATATCAGACTTTAATTTGTTTCTTTATCAGGATTCAGACAATGTCTTCACAATGACAAATATAGAGGTCATCTCCATAAGTTCTGTTTTACTTTCCAGTGTATCATTATGTCTTTGCACCACCAATCTTTGAAGGAGACAGACTTACATTTTAGCATGTCTTTTTGTCTTGCCCATCTGAAGGACTGTATTTTCTATTTTATAAATACATGTTGCAATTGCTGATAGTACGACGTAAGATAAAATTTAACCATCTTCAGTCTCTTGTTCTACCAAAATGTGGTGAGGGGTTTTGTTAAATGCTCTTACCTTTATAAAAGGCAATTCATCCTGAGATTCAGGGACACTCCACATTTTAGGTTTGAGTGTTTTTATTAAAGATGCCTTGATGGTATCATATTTTATCAGTTTTAGTGAGCAAAGCTTTCTGAGTGAGTGCTGATGGCATTTTTCATTACATGTCAATCAGTGTCATCAAATGCAGGTCTGAAACTTACCATGATAAAGATATCAGTTATTATTGTAGACCTCGATTTTAACCCTTAGAGCTTAAATTCAGACTGGTGGAATGCTCTTTCCTGCATTGCTACATACTGTGTAATCTCTTGCTGTGTATCTCTTGCTGCCAGTTTCTGTTGTATTAGTGCCTCTACATCTACAGAAGTACATCTACAGCTGTATCATCATTGTACTTTTTCCATTCCCATTATAGCAGAACTGTTGAAAGAAAACCTGTTGCAAGAGAGGGCAATCCTTAATTCCATTTCCAGCCTAAATACCTGAATAATTTAGTTTATAGATCAGATTGCTGTGTTTTGACCGATGTTCAGGTTCTGAAAAAAATTATTTAGATGATCTGGAATTTTGGTGCCTTCATGTCTCATCAATATCTTGCAATCTACTGCATTAGTGATATCACAGTTTGGCATGTTGACTTTTTGGTGAGTTCTTGTAAATACTGAGAGTGAAAAAAAATCACTTTGCACTCTCTCTTGCAGTTATCCTCTTGTTCTGCCCTCTATTGATACATTCCTGCTTATTGTCTCCCATTATATCTCTTGATCAGGATACTGGTGTTCCTCTTGTGCAGTGTCATTGTGATGTCTTCTTAATGTAAGTATTTGTACTCCAATTAGTTGCTTCTTCATGCATCCTCATCTGCTACTGTCTATAGGTCATTTTCTTCCAAACCATTCATATATTCAATATTTCAATGGGGAGGAGAGGGGCATGACAGTGTGTGGTTTTGTCCTGTTTTCTACTTCTGTGGTCATAGCTTTTGGGACTGGTTGGTTCTTTATGTATTCTGTTCACCACTGATTTTTGAGATCATATGACTTTGCATAAAATATAGCTTATACCTGGTATTTTCTTTACTAAGATGTGAGCTGCAGGTATTCCATCTTGGCAGGATTTGGGGATCTTTGACTTCAGAAGAGTGACAGTTGGTGAAATCAAAGTCCCAGTTTGTCTGTTCAGTTAGAGCTTTCTTTCCATGTCAGAGAAGTCTGATAGTAACAGTTTTGGCAGTTTCCTTAGTTAATTTCATTTGTTTGCTTGTTTGTGACTGAATGTCTCTGAGAGGGTTTGCAAATGGAGCTTTTAAGTCAGTGGACTGAAAATGTGGCTGCTCTTAGCTATTGCTGAGTTTTTGGTTCAGGGAAGACCTCCTTCTTTCAAAGCATACTTGGCTTGAAAGTCATTCTACAATTACCTCTTATGCTTTTTTACATTTCACTACCTTTTTGTAGCAATGTACCAGGAGTTCAGATTATGACACCTTGTTCTGAAACGATTTTCAGTAGTGCTTTTTGGTCTAAATAACAACCATCATGAAACAAGTATTCATAAGACTATTCCAGCAATGAATTCAACTACTTAGACCTCCTACTTTTGTACTTAAGATGTAGGATGTAGTAAAGATTCAAGGTCCATATTCATTTTGTATGCTATTGACACTGCAAACCATTCCTGACTGTTGTTACTCACACAGAAGTAACAGTGCACTGCTCACGCCAAAATGCAGAAAATAGGAATACAAGGACACCATTAAAAGACGTGTACTGGATGCAGTTTTGATCTCTGTTAAGTCCTCAGAAGCTCATAAAAATTACAGAGGTACTATGAGTTTAAATGAAAGCAAAGCTTGATCAACTGTAGTGAATTACTGCCACTGCTTTGAATTTCTTAGTTCCTCATAAGTGAGTTCAGCTCTGATGTAGCAGGGGAAGATAAGTGGAATGGCTGTTTAACTCTATGACCACTCCAGACCTAATAGTATGTGGGGCAGCTACTGGCTTCTTGTCCTCTTCTTCATGGTAAAACTGCTTTGAACTCCTGTGGAGTGATTTCACTGTGCTCAAATGGGCATGCCCAAGATTGTGAAGGCATTATGCATCTGTGCATAGAGGTGTTACAAATTTCTGTAGAACCTCAGGGTTGCCTGTGGTTCTTACGTGAAGGGGTTTCGCCCTCTCGTCTATAGCTTTCTCAGTTTACCTGGATCTGATTGTAGCTCTCTTTGCATCTGAATTCAGGAAAAGGGAGCATCATGCCCTCTGTGGTTTTTCCAAATTTATGCCTCTGTGATAAATTGCTATTGTTAGGGGGAACAATTAGGGACTAGAGAACATCTTCTGAAGAAACTCCTTCCTGCAGTCAGGAGAGGGACAAAGAAATATGGTACCTCCTTCCTGTTATCTGTTAAGAAAAATAGAGGCACTACTGAATGAAATTAAATTAGTGAAATGATGAGGCAGTAATAATGATGGCCTGGCATTGCTTTGCAGTTTTACCTATCAAAGTGCAACAACTCTGTGTGATAACTCTGAGCTGCAGAGACACACCCATCAAGAAATGTTGTGATGCAATGAAAGGATATTTTGATGTAGCTATGTAGTAATAACATCTCAGCCCATCAAAATGGTCACTCTCTCAGCAGTTATGGTGAGCGTAAAAAATCAAACAAGTACATTTGAGTTTGAAGAGATAAACAAGATCAGTCTATGTATGTATTATAGGTGTACATTTACTATAATTGTGAACTAGTTTTATTTCTAAGCAGAAAACTACACAGGTAACATTTTCAATATACTCAAAACCTATCAACTGATGTCAGTAAGTTTCCATAAGTTTATGGCAGGAATTTGCCAA
>WTSP01008232.1:0-24287 GCA_025331215.1 Actenoides lindsayi
AGAACTTGTATTCCTGTTGCTCTCAATAAACTGCACCTTTCATGCAGCCAGTCACAGTGGTTCTCTCATCGGGCGCCATCAGATCTTTACTGGCTGCGTGGTACCATGGAGCATGACTGGGCAGGGGAGTGCAGGGGGCTATTAGTGAATCCAGAGCCATGTTAGTTCAGATGCTGAACGCGACCAGACTGGGATCCGAGCCGTGATAGTTTAGGTACCCTGAACGCGACCGGACTGATAGTACCCAAACCAACAGTGCCCTATTAGTGAATCCGAGTCATGATAGTTCAGCCAGATTGAACGCAACCGGACTAATTGTGCCAAATTGGACATCACTCAGAATCTAAACCTAGCCGTTCCCAGCCCCTCTGATATCTGAGGACCAGCTGGAATGCAAGGGGGTTTATAGTCTGCCAAAATACTTTACTATTTCATGCAACACTGGGTAATCACTAGTGAGCCCACAGCCTCTTAGATGATCTATGTATCATCAGTTCTTTGATCCATTGACTGAGAAAAAAACCCCTAAAGTTAAACCGCAGTTTTTCTTCATGTATTCTTTCACATTCTACTTATGTAAAGTTGGGCTATATTTATGCAAACTCAGTTTTGTTGCTTGAAATATAGCGATTATGAGTTTCCTCTTGGCATTCTGGAGTACAAATTTTCTTTGAATTAATTATTTTAATTCAGTCACTATAATCAAATCCAACTGACTATAATAATTTTTTTTAACGATTATTCTGGTTAATGTATTCCTTACCACATCAAGTAACCCTGGTGGATAGGTCTTAAAAGTTTCAAATGTCAGAAGACTTTTAAATGTTCTGATATGCTACTTTGAAAGTTTGACAACAATCCACAAATTCCCTCTGCTCTTATTCAATCTTCTAAATGCCAGAGAGGGATTGTTTTTAAGATTCTCCAAATGTTTTGCTGTAGAATTGCCTAATTAACTTTCAGACTTGTTGCTCAGATACTTTCCCACCAGAAAACATTTTATTTAAATAAAATGAACAAACATGTTATGTTTATCCTTCAGCTCTATGTCAAAGTGTCTTAAAAGCAATTATTGGAGAAGGATTCTCTAAAAACTCACCAACATTATATTACAACCTTTGTTTTAATTATGGTTAACATGACTAATTCTCATATACAATTACAGGGTGAAGTAAGTGACTACCAATAGCTAGACAGAGAATGCTACTGTATTTAGCAGGACAGAACCCTTTGAGAAAATAATTATCAGATAATAATAGGTAAAATTAGAAATCATATTTTAGTCTAACTATATGGTATTAAACCTCTTTAGAAATTCATATTCAAACAAAACTAATTCAAATCTGTGTTTCTGTGCAACGTAGGAATAGTTGAGCTTGGTTCTAGCCATTTAGAGATACTTTTCCACATATTGACAAATTCTTATACGTGGAAGCACTTCACAGGAGAGATTTACTGCAGCTTCTGTGGCTCTAGAGCTACTTTTCCAATTTCTACCCTTTGAAGACTCAAGATTCTTCTAAACAGTATGGTTTAGAAGAGTCACATCACCAACTGAATGAAAGGCCAGGTGAATAATTTTAGGGAAATTAGTTCCAAAATATGTCATTTATATAAAGGACATCAGATAACAGTGTATAATATTATGAACGAATCCCTGCCTCTACATATTGAAGGCAAGGTTAATCCTCTTTGTCCTACAAAATATAAGAGGGAAGATTAGGAACTAAGATTTTCCCAACAGTTCTTTGCACTGTGAAACACATAAATAACTGCAAGGCAACATCCTGGCCAACCTTCTGTTAGCAAGCAAAGGAGACTGGAGTAGAAAACCTGTGGAAATAATAAAATGATGTTCTGGTAGAAGTGAGCACAAGCTGGACTATCTCTGAGATACCTTTAAGATTTGTATTTTTCTTCAAATACTATTTTCACAAGCTGCATAGTAAATCCAAAAGGCCTGTGAGCTCTCTGATGAGAATCTTCATGTCAAGATGTAAATTAGTACTGATACAAAAATACAGAAATTATATATACTCCTTTTGGAGACTTTTTTATACTTTTATAGGAAGATTTCTTCACCTCAGGATGGCTGTATCTACTACAGCGTAAGCTCTTAAGATGTATATAAATAAATTATGGAATACAATTTCAGTCCAATGCAAAATAATGTCATATAATTTAAAATGTCCATATGTCATTCATTTTAATATTACTTTCACTGAAATATCCCAAATAATTCCAGTTGGCACTGTGTCAGAGCCACCGTAAAATGACCCAGGTTTATCCCTGAAAAGTAAGTCAGACACCCAAAAATCTCAACTATTTTACATATTACAGAAAACTTTACTATCAGGTAAAAAATTGGAAAATTTTTAAAAAGTCATGAAATATAGCAAGTAATTGAGATTAAGAGAGGAATTTAATTAATATTTTTAAGCCCCAAATCATGGTGAAAATAAGAGTTGGGTAGTTGTTTTTCAGCTCATTTTCTCAGGGACAAGCAGTTTAGGTAACCAAGTTCTGTTCTTTCTATCTGCCTTTTCCTCTTATTTCTTTAGAAACTTTGCCAGTTGCTGTCTAGCTCAATAGAGGAAAAGAAGTTTCAAAAATGTTATGTTCCTGCAGGCTTCACCACTCTGGGTAAAACAGAGACCTCTGTAGCATAGACAAAGCCTGTAAGGCAAGTTCCCATCTGTTAAGACAACAGAGAATCTACACCAGGTAGAGATCTTCTTCTCCCAAATGTAGCAACAGTTATATGTAGGAAATGAGGTCTCACTGTTTCTGCTGCTCCCCATGTCATTAACCCATCTCTTGTAGGGCAAAGGCAGACAAATTAAATGGAAGGAATCAGTGAAAATTTTTTAATCCCCAGATCACAAATCTGTATCAAATATAGAGCAGAAAAGAGAAGAAAGAGGCTACTCATGAAACGAATCACAATTACCTTCCCCCCAGGGTTCCTGTAAGGATACATGATGTAAGAAGATAGCATAGGGAAATCATTTGTAGTGTTCTTTGCTGAATCTCTACAGTAGATGTATCCAGAATAAGCCACATGTGAATCATTGTGCTGATCCCCCACTGCTGGAACAGTTTCATGAATGGTTGGTTCATATCCCAGCTGATTTGAAACAAAAGAAAAAATAAAGCAACTGTCTTCTGTTGCTGACTGACCCTGCATTAAACATCATTTAACTACTAGTGAAAAATTTGACCCAGTGAATCCCGAAGAGATTTAAATAGTCATTATTTCATTCCCTGAGGCAGATCACTTTTTGACTTGCAGAATATTTCCTATCAAAGATGGGATTCTTTTTTTTTGTTAGTCCTAAAATACTTTATTTAACATTCGTAAGAAGTACTGTTTCAGATCTGATACTAATATTTATATTTGCTATAAAGATATCAAATATTAATGTGTCAATTGACATATTCAGTAAATGGTAAATTACCAGTTTGGTGTATCACTGAAACCTGTAACAACATTGGAAACAAAACTAAAGCATTTCTACAACATTTGATTAAAATTAATTCTGAGTCCACTAACAGTATAATAACATTTAGTGTCAATCATTTTAAAAGTGTTCTGTGTCATAGGGGAAGAAAGCTATTACCAAGTCTAGGAATTAGCGGAAGTGTCAAGCAAAAAAAAAAATAGCCTGTCATACTACTGCTAATACTGATTAAGATCTAAGACGCCTTCCCTTTTCACATACAACTCAACAGCAGATAGAAGCTGAAGTGTGTGCCTTTGGGACCAATGAAATCTGCAGTCTTTGATGCCCAAGGATCATGTAATTGTACACTGCAATTGTATCCTTCCATTTGGTCCCATTCTTCTCCTTCTCTGTCTTTATCATATTGCCATGTATCCTTTCCTTTTTTCACTCTAATAGACTTACAGACTTAGTCTTTCTGCTTTATGTCCCAAATTCAAGGAAGTTCTCCTAGTGACAGAAATATCTCAGCCTGTGGAGTGTCCTCCAAACTGGTCTTCCCTCCACTTTACTAAAACCTCATTGGGGCATTGTTAACATGAATATTTTCTATCTACTATTCCTTTTTTCTTTGCCTGTGCAGAATAAGCACCAATTTCTTTATATTCAGATACTTCTCTCTTCACCATGACATCTGTGTTGCAGCACTGTCTGGCTGCTTGGACAATGTAAGGCTCAGTTTCAGCATGCCAGAGTACTGGCAGCCTTCCAAAACCATCTCAAATGCATTTTAAAATGATCTTCTGAAGTTTCTTGTGAGGCTTTTGAAGACAATGTGCAATTACTGAAAAAAATTTCTGTGAATCTAGTGAGGAATAAAGTTGCTCACATAGCTCCTACTCATCTATCAAAATGCAGCCTTGATAATATTATGTAGTATTTTTTCCCCATACACCACTGCTCCTCTGTCCTCCATGCCTTATCCAAGATCTATCAGAAAGAAAAAATCTTTAGAGATTTTTCTGGTTTACTCACATTAGGATTCACTCATTACTCAATAGCAAAAGTTATTTTGTTAAAGAGGAGAATACATAGCTATTAACTATCTAGAACCTTATGGATATGCGACATCTTTGCAAGTTAAGCAAAGTCAGAAAATTACAAGGATGTATGGTTAACTTTATTTTTATTTCTTTGCTTTTTATTGTCTTATACTGCATATTCATCTTAATGAACTAATTCCATTTTGTTACACTCTTTTTCTTTTAATCTTAGTTTAGGCCTGCTCACTTTCAGGATCCATTTTATCTTGAGGGGGAAGTGGGCGTATTATGGTTTTGGGGTTTTTTGCTATTACAGCAGTTTTGATTTGTTTGTTGGGAGTTTTGGGAGTAGGGTGGTGTTTTGTGCATGTGTGTATATTCAGTATGGAGAAAAGTATGACACTTCTTACCATAATGAAAAGGCATGTACAAGACTAGACATAAAACATGTACATATCTCACAATCATTGAATGCATTTCTGGTATTAGTAATGATATTCTGTCATCACCTCCTTCTCTCAGAAAGCTGAGATGCTAAAGATAAACCTTCAGGAGAAATTTTTGAAGAAGACAGTAGAGTTATAGGAAGAATAATTGTTAACTCTCTTTATCCTCACCCCTTCCCTTCATAATATTTTCAGTCTTATATCTGACTTTTCCAAACTAGGTTTTTTTTAGCTAGTTGAACGATTTCTGTCTTTTTTTTTTTCTTCACCTCCAGAGGCATAGAATGTCCCTCCAGTGGGAGAGAGAAAGATGAAGTCTAGGGATTAAAGTAGTCTTTATTGTACAGAATCTTTGAATGATTGGGTAAACAATGATTTTCATTTAGCTGACATTGTGAAGAAAGCTGAGTGAATGTCTTCAACAAACAACAAAGTCCTCCAAATGTCTCAAAGTGAACTAAATCACTTAATCAAATTACATTTGTTAAACTATTTTTTGGCTATGAAAAATTTGAGGAACGATTTTGAAAATAATTGGTTTATTATTTTTTAAACTAATCTTCCATTTATTGGAATATTTTATTTTAAAGTCAATTTTTTGTCTTCTGGAATTTAAATTTGGAAATGTGCTTTTTACTTATAAATGGATACTATTTAAAAGAATTAAAATTTTTGAAGTTGATGAAACCATGAAATAAATATTTTATTTCTATAAGACATTTCAGTATGACTTCAGACTAAGATATGTTTTAGATTGACTGGAAACAAATTAATTTTCTTGATACTTACTTTTCTTCATTCTGTCACAGAAATGGAAGACATATTCATTATCCAGAAATAAGTTTCTTGAAACTATAAGCATTTTATAATGTTTGCAACTTTATGGAAAATACTTTCCTGTTTTCATTTGTTTTAAGATGAAGCTTGAGAGCTAAAGAAAGCAGCACTAAATAGGAGCATGTGTGAAAGGTTGTTTTGGGAACAAAATAAAGACCTTTATGTCAGTATGCTCAAACTTTAAGGGGTAAAAGGTTTTTTCTCCCTCCATCAGTCTCTTCAGGGTAAGAGTAAGAACAAGAAAGAGAGACAGAAAGAGAAAGAGTCATTCAGATTGAAGGAGCAGAAGTTTTACTTGAAGGCTTCCGAAGAGTTTGAACCACCAGAAGCACTGAAAGTAAGTTCACATGGAAAGCTATGTGTATAAATCCTTCTGTCCTTCTGCATCCCACATCAAAAGGGTTGGTGTCACATATAATTAGCTTCAATAATTCCTAATTTTTAGATTTTAACAGTCTTTCACATTTAATTGAAACTTTTTATTTATAAAGCATGTAATGATATTAATAGAATGTATTAATTCTATCACATTTTAAAACAGAATTTTAAAATATATTAATTTCAGTCTGATTCAATCTCCTTCTTAATAGTTAAAGTTCAAGTTGGTTCAAGTCCCTGATGTTCTATTCAGATTTTATATTAGAATAAGAGAAACTGTTCATTATAATACCTACATATATAATTTCATGTTACCAAGGTTACTAGTGCTAGATCATTGACCTCAGCTGTGTTAGTTGATCCTTTTTTAGTAGAATAATATTTATCATGGGCAAATATCTAATATCTAAAAGTTTGCTGCTATGTACTTATTTCCATTATCATTAATCCTCACGTCCATTTCCCCTTCCTTATTGTCCCCTCCCTTTCTTCCTCTTCCCCAATATTTCAATGGCGTTGAAATATTCAGAAACAAAATAAGAGTTCATAAATTTCCCAAGGTTTAATGCCTTTAAAAAGCCTGTGATTTTAAGCATGAACTGATATACAAAGGAGGTCAACTGAACAAATCCTCTTGAAATTCAGTAGAATTGTGCACTCTATTCTCCTTCTTTTAAAACTATAGTTAATAGTTATTCCAAATCTTGATGAAACAAAATACATATAATTGTGCATCGGTTGGAAACTTAGATAATTAATGTTATAAAGGAGATTTCTGACAATGCATTTTCACAAGTACAGTGACTAAAGCTATGTCATTCAAATTAAATATTTTCCTTATATCTTTATTGCCCAGCTCATATTTTAAAAAGCCATCAGCATACTTTACCCTAAAGTGCTCTTTGAAAAGCATCTCTTATTCTGCTGATGTGGAGATTATTCCACTTAAACATCCTAATGTTATCAATTCATCAAGCAGAGTGAACCTTATCTACATTAAATCTTAGTCATTTTGCAGCACACAAAACCAGAGTACTATTTCTGAAAACCTCACAAAAAAAGCCCAAACTCACTAACCCAGCTCAACCTCCCATATTATTTAAAAAAGAACTTTATGTGATTCTTTTTTTTAATCTGTAGGAAAAGCTATACCCTTCCTCTTGCCTGGAGCTACACTGAGTCTGCCCTGAGTGAGCTTAAAATTTTCACTGAATTCCACACTGATATAGAGGCAGCTTTCAGCAGTGGTCAGTCTCATGTCTGAACCTGTGACAAATGTAGAGAAGTTATGCATAGCTTAGCAGAGAAGGAAAGAAGCCTGAGTCAAGATCTAAAAGCATCAGTTCAGCCCAGCTGAAGCATGTGAAGCAAGTGTGTTAGAAACATGAAGATCATTCAGAATGAAAACCCAACAGGCAAGAGGTTGACTAGGGGAAGGATCACGCAGCAGCAAGAAGAAGCTGAGCCTGGGCTGACAACAAGTAGAAGATATAAAATGAGCCATGAATGTCAGATGTATTTCAAAGTAAAAAATCAGTGATGAAATGCTATTTATCTCTCCCTAGTCAATAAAAGCACAAAGGTAAGAAGCTAATACATGGAATATAACATGTAGTATCTCATGTAATGGAGTATATTGGGTCTATAATGAACCACGGGCATGTTTTCCAGGCATTTAGTGGAAGTGTGCATTGTACAAAAGAGAATAGAAGTAAAAGTGTTTCAGAGGACATTGTCAAGATGCTCCTGTGAGCATAGTGGGCCAAGTTATTAATCCAGGATTATAAAACTGATTAGAACAAAATATCAACCTACATTGCACATACCAAAGAACAGGCTATTCTGTGTTCTTTGAAGGAAGGATATCACTAGGAGACGGACTGAATATATACTGGAGGCAAACATCCAGTTTAAAGATGAAATGAAGACTATAGACCCTTCTCAGTGAGGAGAGAAACAGAGACATCTTGCTGAAAGACACTCAGAAAGAAGAAAGAACAATGAAGCTACCACTACACTAACTCATTGGTGATGATTTTTTTGATCAGGCAATGTATAAGGTCTATTCAAAAACATCAGTAATGAAAAAGAGGTACAAGCATAAAAAGTCAATCCTAAAGATAGAGTACACATAGTAACAAAAAAAAAAATAAATACCGAGGACTAGCCTTTTAAGCAAACTCTTTAGTTTTTCTCTTTTGTTTTATGCTTGTTGTCATCATTTAACAGAATGGTTTCTAGAAAGAAATACATATAAGAGACAAATTCTTGTGATGACAGAAAGATACATGGATGGCAGAAGTTATGATACACCATATGATGCCAGACAAACAAATGGAGCACAATGGCATGTTGTTTGATATAATGACTTAAAAAACCAAAATGTAATTTGAGTCAGTTTGTTCTGCAGTACATTGTCACTTGCCTTAATCATCCTACATTTCCACAATAGAATCCTAAACTGAGATTCATCATAGTGTCATAGACATCAACATTTGAGCAGACATACTTAGCCTTGCTTTCTAGTCAGTGAAGAAGCATAGGTATTTCAAAAGAATGAGTCTATTGATTTATTCTAGAGTCTACATTAGGGTAAGATGAAATCCTAAAGCTGCTTATTTCAGCTGACAACAAAGGTAGCATAAAATTGTCTAGCTTCACTATAAGCTTGTCTAAGTCTTTAAAGGGTCTGAAGTTAAATGAAACCCACCTTTTAGTTTTGCATAACATCTTTTGTACCCTTCCAGGGAACAGAACTATGTCCATTTGATGATGCACTTTAGTGCACAGTTTAATCTCTGTTATTCTTGTATTTAAAAGTTTCCTTTTTAATAAATAATTCTATTGATCTGTCATTCATAAAGATCCATGGCAGAAGTTATTAAGCCTTACAGTAATACAAAGGGATACATATGAACTTATGCATCTTTTTTTGTGTACATAGCATATGCCCTGCAAAGAAAATTGGATATCTATATGTGGAAGAAACATATGCTTACATATCCATTTCCATTAACTATTATCCACTTCATATGCAAAAATAGGCTCTGGCTTATATACAAATGAGTGCATTAACTGAAGTATAAAAATTCACCCTCAGAGACTACTACTAGACTTTAAATCCACTTGTGATATATTTATCAGAACTGATTTAAAATTATACTTTCACTTCCTTTAAATTTCTTTAGGTTTTATTGTCCATGTGGACATTGGCTTGCAGTTGTGATTGATTACTTATATAGACTAACTACTTAAAGAACTACAAAGTAGGGAAAGGGCATTGTAATTACATGGTTTCAACTGCAGGTACTAGTATTCAAGAAGAGTGACTTTTCAAAGGAAGATCAAGCTTTACAACCATGAATTAGGAGTCTTTCTCAACATAACTGACATGCTAACTGTCAGTACCAGTCTTGAAAGCCATGACAGCTTTAAAATGCCCTATCCACAATTGTGAAATGCTTAGCTGGCTGTCAGTTGTTCTATGGCTATATCTAGATTTACTTCTTTGTGATGTTTATTTTGTATTAGAAAAGCGTTAGAAGTCTTGACAGTTGTAAGGTACAAATTTACTTACTTCCATTTAATTTTTAATTGTCCAAGACAGAAACCAATTTCTTTCAACATGTTTGAATAACAACTTTTAAAGAGGACCTAGATCACCCAGGAAATATTTTATATTATCCTGACAGAAATTATACGCACCTATATTGTTACCATAGTATTTTATGTCCTAAGACTCTTTGACATAGCATGAATAGCATGTATATGACCTGAAATTTTATAACATGAAATGTAAAAAAAAATCATCTCAAGGTGAAGGAGGCTTTGCCTGGACTGATTCAGGAAAAAATGGTCTTTTAAGAGTCAACACGACCACTTGTCATGATGTCACCAAAAGGCTGGAGATATATGAAAGGTATAGCTTGAAGCAGAAGGCAGACCTGAAATTTTTACAAAAGCCTTTCTTCAGACCATTTCTAATACTCCAGGTTAACATTGCAACTATTTCATTATCAATATTATGTATAACTATACAACTGTATATAGCTATGTTGTTAACAATCCTGCAAGAGAATTTGACACAACCTCAGTTTGTTCCAGGTACAGATCTGATCCCAGAGCCTGGTTAGGGCAATGAGAATTTCTGGAAATGGTCTCTGGATCCCGGAAGAGGCATTTGCACCTCCAGCAACACTGGCAAGCATCCAGCTGGCAAGTGACAGCAATTCTCCTGTTTTAGAGGTTTCCTCTCCTTCCTCAATGTCTCTCGACTGAAGTCTGGCTTCTACCCTGGCCAATATTTAGGCCAAATTCAGCTTCCCTGTTTAGCCAGAACAATGTAACCAGGAGAAAGGAGGAGACATTGCCTGGTAAAACAGCTCTGGCTATATTGCTCACAATCTGTGAACATTATACACACTAATTGCAAAATGCTTTGCACTAATATAGCTCGTTTGATTCTGAACGTAATTTCGTTCTGAAAGTGATTTCTGTGTACTGACTGATGCAGCATCGTGCTAGATCTTTAACATAGGCAAGCATTGCATCTATAAAACAATGCAGGAACAATAGCGATTTCAGTCTTCTATTACTTGTGGAATAAAGTCTGACAGCTGGAAAAAAATTTTAACACAGATGTTATTTTTTAACAGAAATAAAAATGTAATTCACAGGTGTAAATTGAAATCACAATAATGTAACCATCTTTTTTTTTCCTCTAAATTAATGTGTTCACAAGGAAGAAATACATGATTCTGACAGTGCCATAGTAATTACAGGGAAGTATGGTGTTAATGTGCCTTTTTATCATTTCAGCATAGTGAAATGGAACAACAAATATTTCAAGCTTTTTCTTCTTTGAAAAAATATATGTGTACATACTTAGGTACATGTACATACCAGTTCCTCTAAAAATGAGTTTTTCTCCTTATTTTTTCTGGCTTTTCCACTATCATAAAGCTTTTTTGTTCTGAAGTCCTCGAAGAGCTTTTACATATTTGCAGAAATATCAGTAGAAAACCTCCATTAGCTATCATTTGGTATGTACATCTGATACTGTTGGTCAGAACAGCAAACTTTTCAAGCCAAACCTCACATGCAAAGGAAGCATGCTTTGTGAAGGCTTCAATCCCAGGCAGAAAAGGAGAATCTGTTCATCATCTAGAAAAAAACTTTAAAAGTCTCACTTTGATTCCTGATCTTTGTGATTGGATGGAGAGGATTTTTTTCTTTTTTTCTTTTTTTTTTTTCATTTGAGACTTCAGTGGTTAGCATTTATTGAGCTTAGTAGTAGATTAGAAAGATCTGATTTTTCAGACAGCTCCAGCCTATGGTAGAGCTGACTGGCATGAAGGAGCTTTTTCCCTGATGAAAAGGATTAAAATAACTCTTGCCTGGACATGGACAACCCATCTACTTTAAACACTCAATTTGTTTATCTGCACTGCTACAACACAGATAGCTAAAGTTAGAACCAGAGTGCCCTTGAATAGTGTTAGAGGTGAATAATTTCAAAACCAGGAGCCAGTTATGATAATGTTCTAGTCAAAGGTTAACAGTAAGTTGAATTAATAATACTATTGCTTTTGTTTTGTATAGTGGAGTTGTTTAGCTATATGCTTATATAAATAGTAATGCTCAGTGCACACAAAAACCCTGCATGCATAGACATTTCAGTATCATCCTGACAGGAAGGAAAAAAAAAAACAAACCATGAAACATGTGTTAGTCATTTTATTGTCAGGAAAAAGCAGTGAGAGAAGAGTTAAAATTATTTCCTGTGACCAACATATGGAGGAATAAAATCTCCTAAAAAATTAAATAAGTTTTTAAATATGAGAGGGGTATGAAAGGAAGGGATATGAATTTCAGCTGAGCATCAAATAGTGTATAGAAGAAAGAGTTAGAAACTGAAAACAGCAACTGCCTAAATAAACATGCTCTTTTGTGATAGTGTACTTGTTTTGTAAGTCTGATGTCTTTGTCTTGCAGAAGAGCTCCATCCCTAGCCACCTGCAGAAGTATGCATTGATCTGAGCTCAGGACAGACAAATACAGATAAAGAGAGCAGATACAGAGAGATGGTCAGTATGCTGGTGATCCCTAAAGCCATGACTATTTCCATATCTACATATAAATATAGCTCCAGAAGCTGTCCAAAGGCATCTGCTCAGGACAGTCTAACAGCTGACTAAAGTAGGGGACTCGGGGAAGAGATCCTTTCCAGTGATCAATGTTATCCCAGACATGTCCCTTGGTAGGACCATTTGAAAAACAGAATATGAGAGAGGAACAACAATTTTAATAAAATTTAAGAATCAAATTCTCAGCTCCTTCTCTACTTGTATTGACTTGTGTGGCTAAAAGACAGTATTTTTGATTATTTGTTTTGTTTTTAAATGCTTTTATTCCAGCGGCTTTCTGCTGCAAATAGATTACTGCAGAACTGCTGTCTTTGTCATTGATTAGTTTAAAGGTATTCTGACACAGAGATTGGTTATTCAGTCACCTGAGTTTGTCCATGATGCTCTGTTCATATTACAAGAAGATGTGAAGACTACATTCAACAACATTTCTCTTGTTCTTATCTGTTTCCACATCTCCAGAGTTTTTTGGAGTTTTTCGGGTTTTTTGTTTGCTGCCCTATTTGTTACTTCAGTTTCACATTCCTGTGAGCACAATTCAAGATTCTTTCCTCTGCAAAGCAATTTAGAGAGTTAAACTCTCTGACAAAAGTCCCATGATTCAAAGAAAAGAAAAGGCCATGAGTTTGCTTCAATTTCAGTAATCAAAGGAGGTCAAGAAGGTTCCTTTTGACTCTGCAAGAACAGTCTTACTTGCTACTGTGCTGCAGCATTGAGATAATTCTGTTCTTGCTAAATGTTTAGTATCAGCTCTCAACCACAATATTTCTTCCTTGATCTTCACCTACATCACCATTAATATATAGGTCTACACATTACAACAACAATGGGGCCAACATAAAATTATGTAACATAGATTGTCCTGCAAGATATTTGAAGGCAAATGAAAATACGCCTTATTATTAATGGACAGTAAAATGGAAATACAAGAAATGTTTTTTCTTAGCTTAGTCTATTGCTACAGTGCTGTATATAATTATAGCTTCATTATTAGTATACACAAAAACACCACTATTGTTACAGTCAGATGTTTTCAATGTATGAACTGTTCTTTCAGACATATTACGTATTCACAAGAAATCACTTTGTCACTAATGTTCACAACAAATAAAATTCAGTCTACTTTCTAATTAGAGTTGATACATTTATTACTGTCATAACTTCAGAAGCTTAGAACATTTCATAAAGCTACCCTGACAATTTTTGAAACAGTCATAAGACTTTCTGTAACAGAATCACAGAATGATTGAAGATAGACAGGACCTAGATCATCTAGTCCACCTCCCTGCTCAAGCAGTGATACCTAAAGCAAGTTGCCCAGGTACATGTACAGATGGCTTTTGAATATCTCCAAACATGGAGGCTCCCCAACCTCCCTGGGCAACCTGTGCCAGTGCTTGCAGTAAAAAAGTGTCTCTTGATGTTCAGATGGAACCTCTGGTGTTTCAGTTTGTGTCCATTGCCTCTTAATAACATATATTCAAAGTATGTTTAAAGTCTTTGTGTCATATAAAGTTTAAATAAAACATGAAATGTTCCAAAAAAAATATTAGCAATGGAGTTTATTAAGGTATCTAGGCACTTAGAATGTGCTTTGAACTGTATTCAGTTCCTAAAATACCGATACTATAAAACCCAGTCTTTTCTTCTTTTCATCTACAATTTGGCTTGTTTTATATAATCATTAAGGCTCAAACCAAGACAGTTCACCCTGTACTCCTTCTAATGAGAATTTTTATGTAGTATTAGAAATTAAGAGAACACCAAAAAAAAAAAAAAGGAGGAAATTGCAATCTGGTATGTATCCAAAAAAAGTACTAACAAATATATATTCAATAAAACAGCCTTACACATTCCAAGCATCATTCCCCAAACAAAAAGATCTTTTTGAAAACAGAGGTCATAAAGTTACTGGACTAAAAACTGCTCAGCACGTTCATCCTGTGTCTTTTTCATAACACATATTAAATAAAATAATTTTATGCTGAATAACAGGATTATTTGCTTTCTACATCTAAGACATTTATCCACAAATATAAAATTTAGCAAATGGTTAGATTATAATATTTGCAGCAATCAAGGCATCCAAGCTTTTAGGAAAGACAAGGTTGTGTGAGTTCATAAAGAGACAATAGATTGGTGTAGTAAAAGAATAAAATAATGCAAGAAAAATAATTTTTTTCCCCTCAGAAAAGGAGGTGCAAGACTTCGGATTCCTGTGGGTCAGTGAGTGAGTGAATTAGATGAAGCAGGCAAAGCATTGATAAACTGTACTTAGCTGTTAAACCTGTTCAGGAATTACATCATAATAGTGAGTCACTGAATCAATATGTAAGTGTCAACAGGGAGACAAAAAATCTGAATTTAGATTCCTACTTTAAAAAAAAAAGGTACCCGTGTGATCAGCAACATCTCCAAAATATCAAAGCGGTTTCCACATCCCCTACAAAAATATAAAACACCTGTCACATTTCAGAGTAAGGCAAGAAAAAGTAATTTATTTTCTTTAAAAAAGTATATATTTAAAATTAATAATATAGCTTTTCATTAGGAATGACAACACAAAAACTGTATCTGAAAACAACACTTCCCATTACATTTAGTTATAGAAATCAGTATGTACTCTTAAGAAAAACTCCATTCGTTTTCCTTGTTAATTACTTTTTCTGCAATAATTAGTTTCTCATGAAACTGTTCAGATTACATTCCCTGAAATTCAAATATCTGTTAACAAGAAAGTGTATGAATGCCTTCTTACAGGTGTTCTGGTAACCATGGAAATTTAGTTGAATACTTATGTAGCATCTGTTTAAATGAGGGACTATAAACAAGGTAGAATGTTCTATATCAGAGGTACATGTTTTCTGTAGATTAATTTTCTCTATTTACTTATTTGAGAAAAAAAGAAAGCAAAGTTAATTTAAAACAACTATTTCCACTGGCAAGCAACTAGAATAAATCTTCAGCAAAGCCAGTCAGTAGGAGGAAAATCAGTTTATTCAAATATGTGGGCAAATCTGTGTGATAAAAAGGATAAACCCAATACAAGCATTTCAAGAGTAGATTTTTCCTGAGAACAATTTGGCTACCTCTCACTGTCTCTCAACAGAAGTAGCTGCTGGATACTATGCTGCAAGATTTCACATTCTTTTTCAGTGTTTAAAACCATGTGGGACTGCAAATGGACAAGCACCTTCTATCGTGCTGATCACAGTGGAGCTCTGTGCAGGCACAGGGCTATGCTCCCAGGCATTACCCTTTAGGTCAGGTTATTCTCACTGTGCTGTCTCTGAATGGCTTCCAAGTTGAAATGAAATTTCCCTTTGAGAACCTTTCATAGAAATGAGTTCAACTGAGACAAGAAATATGCTACTGGGGTACAATCCATGAATTTGCAGAGGATTCCCACATAAAATAGAGGGGGTAGTGAGGAGAACACATATTCATACCCAGGAAATTAAAGTCCATGAAGTATGAGGGGGAAAATTCAGTCTTTTCTGCCCTGTGGTTGGTACGTCTCACACAGCAAATTCTCCATGCTTTGTGCTGGAAATTTCAGATTAGAGAAGATACAGTTTCAGTGGCAAACAGTGGTCTTTGGTTTTATTTTTTGTTTTTCAGTCGCAGCTAGATACTAGATATGGCGCTCAGGACAGACGGGAAAGTAAGATTTACAATATAAATTGGGTAGGAACAATAAAGGAATTTATAGCTTGACTTTTTTTGCAAGACTAGACTTCACTGTCACTAACAAAGCCATCTTTAGCTCAAAGTGCAGTACCAAAAATCTGTGAGTGAACACTCAGCACTGCATGTAACCAAGGATGGACCCAGAAGCATGATTCAGTCTGTATAGGATGCTTTTCAATTTTCTGCTTGATTAAAGAACCTTTTCTCTGATTTTACTATCCTGCCACTATATATTCATTACACTAATGTAGCTACTACAGATTCTGACTCAAGTTTTGTTCCACTGTACTTAACTAGATGCTTATGGTGTCACTGGTTGTACAGGAGCCAGTTAATCATTTGTTTATGTAAATTAGCTCTAACAAAAATATATTAATTAATATTTGCTATGCATGGAATATATCCTACTATCAGCATAGACTCTAAAAATCTGTTAATGGTTATATAGCTATGTTATGTTAATGAATACAGTTATATTTCTATTAATTTATCTTCACATATTTTCTAAGTGTAATCATTGTCTTAGAGTCTGTAATCTCATATGTAATAACATCCATTTCAAAAACAATGTTTATAGTGAATATTTAGAAATATACTCAGAACACAGTTAAATGCAAATAATCTTTTTCAGAGTACTGACTGTAAATTACTGCCAAATACAACTGGCAGTATGATTTGAAGAAACAATTATACAATAATTTTCCAGCTAAATGCCAGTCCTCACATCAGCACAAACACAATACAGACATACAGACAGTCTTATTGTCTAACTCAGAGATTACTTCACCATTCAGCCTAATAAATTATCATAGTTTTTGACATTATTAGAGCTTGGTATAGTATGTAGTGCAATTTAACAGGACATTCTAGTAAAATGGTACAGTACTGCAGACTGTATGGCTTCAGTAGGGCCTTCTGACAGTTCTGGTCAAAACAAATAGGATAATTACAAATTAAAATGGTGCCCTGATTTTCATCTGCATCTCCAGAGATGTCAGCTGTTGTCAGTCATCTGTTCTGATACAAGCACTTCAGTCTCACCAATGCAGGTACTGAAACTCTGATTTTATAAATGCGATAAGTGTTCTGTTTTCCTACACTTGTTCACAGTCTATCACTCACCTTGACTCCTCAGGAGACACAACCTCTGCACTTCCTGCAATTACTCATATAAGACATTTTTCTGCATTACAGATGGAATTTACAATAATTTGTATATGTAACATTCATATGGTTTCTTCTTTGTATAATGTCTTCAAGTTTTCTATAATAATCAGCTAGACCCAGAAATTCATTTTTAAAAGAGAGTATATTTTTCTTAATTTACAGAAGCAGATATTTTGCTCAGAAGACTTAACCTGTTCAGTTCCCTGGCTAAAATAATATGGTTTTCTAAACATCATTCTCCCCTATTCCTGATCATAATTCAAAGCTTGTTGAAAATATTTTTTTCTTAAATTGAATCCAGTAAGTTTTGAATCTGAAACAGAGTGTTTTTATATGGGCAAATAAATTCAACTTTCACCTGAGACTGAAGATCTAAGTAAGAGAGGCTTTGCACCTAGCATAATCATTTTTAAAAGCCATGATCTCTTTTCCAGTTCTTCATCCAGTCACATGAATTTGACCTCAAAGCATCAGTGAAGGTTTTCTTTAGTAACAGGTAGAGATTACTGAATGCATACTGTCCAGTGACTTCAGAAAGGTATCATTCTTCATTCTGTTGGTGAGCTTCCCTTTAATAGGTAGAAAAGATTTATGATTGACAGAGACTACATCCAAGTTATGAAATATAATGCTGTCATTGCAAGACACTTAATGGCTCTACTGGGAAACAAAGAAATGAACAAAGCAGCAACAAAAATGCAGAAACTAGCCAAGCCAGTACCACACCATTACAGATCAGTAAGATTAATTTATCTTTTGTTGGTGGTGGTGTTGTTCCCCAGAAAGAGCTAGATTTCATCAGCAATATATTAAAAAAAAAAAAAAATCGTTTATTTTCTGATTTGCACATAGATGTCATTAATGTTCATGGAACTTTATATGATAAGGAAGATGACACCCCATTTTCACAGTGGAGAGCTACATAAATTGTTCTACTGCAAACCCTGACTAGGGATGATTTCCAGGAAGGAAGGTGGGAAATCAGGGGATGTTTTTCACCTAATTACTTAACTATGCACAGGTTAGAAGTAGAGTTAGTTTATAGGGAAACTAAATGACACTTTAGCATAAGATGCCAATATTATTCTTGGTGATATTAATTTCTGGGCTTTGGACATGAAGTCCTTAATTAATTCATTTAAGAGATATCTTACAAAAGAATCTTAATTAGATTAAATCATTATTTCAGGAAGCAATGTGCCAAATTACGCAAAGCTAATTAGGGTAGTCAAGAAATTGGCCTATCCACCAGTTTACAGGCAACATGGGTAGTCTTTTATCTGTAACTATATCTTTGCCAGTGGGAACAGCATTTTATTTGAATTTATCAAAGGATTTGGATTAATTCCATTAACAAAGACTCTGAAAAAACACAAGAAGAAGTAGTCTCCCTAACATAGTGAGAATTGTTTAATATATTTTAAATAGTGAATCATTCAAAGATACCTCCTGAAAATTATGAATGGTGACATCTCAGAAAAAATGTTTTATTTGAAACATCATGTTGTCCTTTTATTTCAGGGAGAAGAGTATACAGACTTACCTTGCCTGATTGAATACAAATTTAATACTAATGTTAGCTATTAACTTGGAAGACAGGATGGAAAGTTTTAAAATTCTTATTTGTTAGTGTTGCATGAAGTAATAAGTAAATTGGTAAGATATGAATCCCCTCGAGTTCTAGATGGTCCTCAGAGATTAGAGGTTATAGGGGCAGACAGATTAATATCTTAATAGCTATGCCAGTTGTAGCCATGACTATAGGTCCAATATCAGATACACAAACAGATTGTCTATTGTAGGTCCGGTCACATTCAAAATAAGAAGCTGGATGCACAAATATTATGGTTTATTTCATTTGCAATATATTAAGATTGCTGGTGATAAATACACTAATCTGTAGATTCGCTATATAGCTCTGAAAAATGATTGCAATCACAAACACAATCTCCCAGGGAAAAAGACTCCGCATAACTTCTGGGGAGGATGAGCAGGACAAACTTGTGGATCTCTCTCTACGATTTGGTGTTGAATCCATTGAATAGGTCCAAAATAGGGCTAACACTTGTATCTCGTTATCTACTATTGTGTAAATTGTGGGGATGAGACTGTAGTCGAACCATTGTTAGTTAGCCTTTCAGTTGAACAAACATTAATGACTTCTTTGAGGTCTTCTGCCAGACACAGTTAACTGCTGCCATAAGCAGGATAATGGGAATGTCTGGACCACACCTAGCCCCACTACACATTACTCCTCTGTGTCATGATAACACAGACCACTGGATGTTCACTCAGCCTCCCTGTCATTCTCCCGGGTGCCAAATGTATCAGCAGTGATGATCTTTGCTGTTTTCTATTGTTTGTGTTTCCTGCTTCCAACAGTTTGTACACGTCTTAACAACTTCAAAAGAATTTTCTGAATTTTAGCTTTTCGGTAAACTAGAGGGGTTCTATTAATAGAGCAGCATTAGTGCATTAAACAATTATTAGTTAATTGTGTCTCATCAGAAAGTCTTGATGTTAAATGAAATTTACTAGTGTACTTTCATTCTATTTGTAAAACATGACAGCAAAATCAATTTATCACCAGACTTTAAAAATTAAGTGACTAAACATTAAAACACAGGCAATGACAGTATCTTGCCCACAACCATGTGATGATGCTCTCATAATGAGCAATTCACCAAT
Organism: Actenoides lindsayi; assembly: GCA_025331215.1. Lineage (NCBI taxonomy): Eukaryota > Metazoa > Chordata > Aves > Coraciiformes > Alcedinidae > Actenoides > Actenoides lindsayi. The sequence goes on from WTSP01008232.1 coordinate 19,839, forward strand.
CACCTACTTGAGATTTAAAACAAATTTACATTTTGTAACTCAACAATAAGGGAAAAAAAAAAAAGCTTCAGAGGAACATGATTGTCTATATTTGTTATAAGTTAACGCTGGTAGACAGCTAAGCACATGGCTGCTTGCTCACTGCCCTCCACTGGGATGTCCCAGAGAATCATAAGGGCAAAAGTGTGATAATTCATGGATTGAGATAAAGGCAGTTTAATTGGCTAAGCAAAAGCTGTACACTCGAGCAAAACACAATAAAGTATATATTCACTGCTTCTTATCAGCAAGCTGATATTTAGCCATTCCCAGGAAAACAAGGGTTCATCATTCATAATGGTTACTTGGGAAGACAAATACCATAACTCCAAACATCCCCCCCCTTCTACCCCAGCTTTTATTATTAAGCATGATGTTTTATGCTCTGAGATATATCTTTGGTCAGTTGGGCTCAGATGCCCCAGTTGTGTCCCCTCCAAATCTCTTGACCACCCCCAGCCTACACATTGGTGGGTCAGCATGAGAAGCAGAAAAGGCCATGATGCTCTGTAAGCACTGCTCCAAAGTAGCTAAAATATCCCTCTGTTATCCACATAGTTTTTGTTACAAATCTAAAACATAACCCCATACCAGCTACTATGAAGAAAATTGTCCTAGAAAATTAATTGTCCGAGCCAAAACTATCACAACACTGTATACTCCATACCAACTCAAATGAAAAATAGGATTTTTGTGAAGCCATTATAATAAGAGGAGAAAAAGAAAGGACACAATGACAAAATACAACAAAAAGTTGTTTCATCCACTTTATATTCACACTTCATCTTGGAAGCGGATTTACTATACTTTGGCTTTAAAATTCCAAATTATATCCTCTAGTGACCTGAGCTTGTTTTGCAATTAAATGTCTATTAAAATGTCGTTGCTGGGCAATAGTCCTTCCCACCTTTCCTCTCCTAATAGCATAGCAGGCTATAGGATGTGTTCACAATTCTGCAAGATGAATCCTTCATACCCACTGCATGCATTGCTAATAATAATGAAACACAAAACTCCTCCATATCCACAAAAATATAGACAAAAGACCCACCAGAAGGAATGCTGTAGTCTTATCCAGACTACATATTTTATGATTGATCTCAAAAAGAACACATGTATTCCTAGCAAAATGGTACAGAACATTGTCTTTTACAAAGTAATAGCAAGAATGGTTTCAGATGTGACTATAGAGAACATATTTTCATATTATTAACTGTTCTGCCAGTGTTTCTTTCCATTAGATACATTGCAACAATTGGCTATATTTTAAAAAATTAATTTTAAAAGGTTTTAGCAAAGTAGCAAGATTTCACTTGCTCATAGAAGCTACCTGAAATATTCAGGACTTTCTTGTTCCACAATATTATAGTCTGGATTTCTTCAATGTTAGTAACAAATCATATAAAACATTAAGGGAAAAAAATATCTCATTATACATTTTATTGACAAAGAAAGGCAAAGAAATAAAAGTATTTTGAAATATTACCGCAATATTTCTAATCACTTCTAAAGAGACAAGAAAACCAGGGTTTACATAAGCAAAGTTCCTGGAAACTTGTAATGAAATCCTCTTCATTGTTACTTTTTCCACTCGGTGTCTGGGTCACCTGCCAAACCTCTTTGCCCATTCATTTCTTTCCTCCATTTACATTGCAGTAGATGACATTTCACTTAGTATTTTTATATATATATAGCGATTTTCAGTCAGTGCCACTCATGCTTATTTGGTTGCTAGCTTTCAAGTGTAGTGGTAGAACTTTCCTCAAGCCTTCCCTTATAAACTCCATTAGCTGCTTAAAAAAGATATAATAGCTGTAGACAGTTGATACTTGGCTAATGTGCATCAGGTCACTCAGGCCCAATATGGAATCACAAATCTCACTAATTAGTTGCATGTGAAGCTGTGACTAGCAAGGGATGAACCACTTCTGTTATAGGAGTGTGCTTGCCATAGATCATGTCAACTAGGAGGCAGCAGAAGTGGTTATGAAACTTGGGCATTTTGGGATTCCTTGTAAGAAATATATTTTATTATCAAAGAGAAGTTGTATTTCATATGTTTTATCTTTCAATAAGAGCAATTAATACAATGGGAAAATTTACAGAAACTTAAATATTCATTGCTTATTGTATATATAGGTATCTGATCCTGTGGTTTCTACAAATACCACTAATGTAGATGATCAACACTGAAAACAGAAAATTTTAAAATGTTTTGTAGAATATGAAACTGCAAAATCATATGTAGCTAACAAACCATAATGTACAAGCCTAATCACAGGAATTATAAAAGACAATACCTTCCATAGAGCAAATATGGATCATACAGTGGACTTTCTTGCATTCTTCCCCAGTAATAGGTATATAACGTGTCTGCTACAATGTTATAGCTATTAACAACGTATCTAGATCACTGTGTATCAATTAAAAGCTGGCAATCTGGAATGAGCTTGAAATCAAAGTTTTCTCTTAATTAAGGATGACAAATTCTGTATTTACAGGATATAAACCTCTCCCATGTTAATACTTGGAATTTTAATTTTTTTTTTAATGAAGCTCTATTATAGTGTTTCTTTCCTTTGCTTTACAGAACTATGAATTTGATCAACTCACTCAATGATTTTCGCTTTCCAGTTTTATATCATAGCATTTTCTTTCATTAGTTGAATAGGTGTGACTTTGCTAATAAAGGGAGCTGATTAGTACATAGTTCTATTTTCCCCTGGGCATATTTCAATGTACAGCAAATTTTTGCAGTGTCATTTCACAAAGTAAAGTTCAGTTATTGACAGTAAATGACAGCTGTCTAAATGTCTAAACATTGTGACTTAATTTTATATCAGCCTCCTTGGTAGCAACATCATTAATGGAGTTCTAAATTAGAGTCTGGTGGCTGTTAAGGCTCTCTATTAACCCCTCTCCATTCCTTAAGGGGAAGAGAAAAAGAATAAGGACAGAAACTTAAGGATTTTAAAAGAAAGATAAAACAGCTTTAATGAAAATAGTAATAATAAAATTAAATATATATAAATATGTGCAAATCCAATATCAAACACTACACCCCCAATGGCAATTACATTACTATCACCACTGAAACTGTGGAGCAGGCATTGGGGAATTCCCAGACTGGAATCAGCAGCAGACAGGAACCGGATTCTGGAACTAGATTCAGGAATGCATGGATTGGGATTGAAGACAGAACTGACCAAGTACTCCTCAGATGCCAGCCATTGAAAAAGCAGAGATTGACTCTCATGATCCCTCAGCTTTATACTGATTATGAGGATGAAGATGAGGATGAGGATGGGATGGGATGGGATGGGATGGGATGGGATGGGATGGGATGGGATGGGATGGGATGGAATAGCTTGTTCAGTTTGGGGTCACCTGTCCTGTCCGCTCCTCCCCTCAGGTGTGACATTTTACCTTCTGGACCCCCAACACAGTACACAAGATATAGCAGTGATCTTAGTCTGCATACCAATCCTTGATAGCTATTGTAAATATTGACCGTTACCACTGCTAGAAACAGACACTTTCTGCAAAAACATGCCAATAACTTCAGAAAGTGCAGTTACTTAGTAAAGACTGAGCTGAAAAGTAAAATCACTGAACAGAATTAGTTCTCTTCTAACTCAAACTAGAACAGTACTCAGCAAAACAGCCAGGAGTATTATGGACATTGACAGGTAAATTCCACTTATGGGATCAATGATGGTATGTAAAGCAAACTGCTTTTCAAAGGCCAGATAAAAGTCTGTGAGCTGAAGAAAATTCCTCCATCAAGCGTTGATTTCCATGAAGCAGTTGATTTCCAGGAAAGGTTTAATGTCGAGAATCACACATTCTCCAAATGAGTATTTTTCCTGCCAGCTCTGCTATTTTTTATCCGGGGGCAAAGTAACTCTTAACTATCAACCCAATTCCATACATGTAAGCGAGTGCAGTCAGAGCTGTCTTGTTATTTATCTGTTCTTTAACCCATTCTAGTTGCATTAAGTCATGTGTTAGAGGCCACTGGAAAACTACATTGTTATAATCTGGTTTATACTACTTTTCCTCATTATTATTCTGCTACATTTATTCTCCCCATTTCTATTCTCCCATGTACTTGTCTCAAGTAAATTATTTCTCTGTGTGTTCATTCAATATGTTATGTTGAATAAGACCTTGGGAGACAGCTTTGGAGAGGGAGGAAGGACTATTCATTAATTATATTAATTACAGGGCACTCAGCATAGTCAGTATTCTCAGGCTTCTGGAGACATCTAGTGAATATTTAGATACAGAGACTACACACTATTGGCTTTGGCATTAACACTTCCACAACAGCACTTCTGTATGTGCCTAACACAGTTAGGCTTGATGCCTACCCTTTTAGAACCATATTTTGAGAGTAAGTGTGGGTAC
>WTSP01008233.1:0-14971 GCA_025331215.1 Actenoides lindsayi
AGGGCAACAGAGATGGGGAAGGGGCTGGAGCACAGGTGTGGTGAGGAGCAGCTGAGGGCCCTGGGTTTGTTGAGCTTGGAGCAAAGGAGGCTGAGGGGAGACCTTCTGGCTCTGACAGCTCCCGACAGGAGGTTGGAGCCCGAGGGAGGGTCAGTCTCTGCTTCCAAGGAACAAGCTCTAGGACAAGAGGAACTGGCCTCCAATTGCCCCAGGGGACGTTTAGGTTGGAGCTGAGGAACAATTTCTTCAACCCCCTTAAGGGTTGTCCAGAGCTTTCCCAGGCTGCCCAGGGCAATGTTGGAGTCTCCATGATCCCTGGAGGTGTTCCAAAGCCATGGAGATGTGGTGCTGAGGGCCATGGGTTAGTGGTACCCTGGCAGTGCTGAGGTAATGGTTGGACTTGTCGTTCTTAAGGATCTCTTCCAACCCAAACAATTCTATGCTTCCATAAGACAAGAGGCCTTCCTTTGGCAAAGCATGCTGTTGTGGGCTTAACTTACAATATTCCCCCAAAACTCTTTGAAATCCATATGAATTAAGTAGCCACTGGGGAACTTCACCGAACCAGCCACTCTTTCATTCATTCAAACTAAAAAAGTCCTCTGAGAACCATGGCTGATGCGTGTCCTCAAAGCCAAGGGCACTGTTATTCCTCATGCAAGTAAGGTGATGGATGGGGCTCTGGTGATAGTGTGATAGAAAATGGTTCAATCAACCAACATGGGCCATGAGGTCATGGGCCAGAAGCTGTGCAATGGTCTTCTCTTGATCTACCAATAGCTGCACCTTCCTCCAGAGCTGCAGCGTGCCAGGGGGCTGGGGAGAGCGAGGTGGGGAGAGTCTCCAGAGGAGGTGAAGCTAATCAATTTCCATTCCCTCAGAAGACACTGCAGCTGGTGTTTCCAAACTCCCCCTGTTCTTTACTTACCCTTTTGGATCTCAGGGGATGCCCCATGACAAATTGGAGTTCTCTGGTGAACTGATCTCTTTTTGGTTTTGGTCCCCCCACCCCAGCTTTTTTTTTTGGTGCTAAAGATGAAAGATTTAAAATGCAATAATGTTTTGTCTAAATTCTTGTGGAAATAGCTTATGACCTTTCATAGAGAAATGTGGTTTCAGCTTTCCGGTAAGAGAGCTCCCAGCTAATGATTTAGCTCTATTTTCTAATAAATAGTTGGCAAGAGACGACCACTCTTATACCCTTTGTCATTGGGGACCTATTATTTATGACTCAGAAATGAATCATTAGGCTTGGCAAACAGCAATTTCTTTGTGGCCAATGTATTTTTCCACTCGGTAGCAGAGTGTGCTTGTAAATTCTTCCTAAAAATTACCATTAAAGTATCTCCAAACAGACTCTCCCCCACACTGCCATAAATTCTCTCCTCTTTGGTGACTATTGGTGGTCTTCCCACCTCAGGAAAAAGGGTTTCATTTTTGTTCTTAACGCCTTTCACATTTCCTTCCAGCTAATTACACTTTTATTTAATAAGGTAAATGCATTTTGTTTTCTTTACAGTCTCCCCTTTACAGGATGAACTATTTCCTTCTGACGGAGCCTTCCTGTCTTCAGTATCCTGGCTAACTCAAGGCCTCAGAGCAATTAGAGTTGGAGTAGACCTTTGCACTTTACACTTACTTGGTGGTGTCCTCTTGCCAAAGGGCTTCAAGAAGTCATTTTCATGGGAAGGCATGATGACATATGCTGGACACGAATCATCTGTGGGGCAAATCTCCCCAAATTCTGAAAGCATGTAGGAAAAATATGAAGCCAGCAACTCATTTTCTCTCTCCCTTTCATTCCTAAATCATTATTCACCTAGTGGAGAGACCTCTTGAAACTCTTCCTTTCTTGTACTGTAGGCACGTCTCAAGGGACATGCAATTTACCAGCTAAACAGGACAAAGGAATTAAAAAATACGTTGAATAATATGGTTCAAGCTTTGTTCCAGAGGCGGATTTTACCAATGTTCACTCGTGTCCAAATCCAGGAGAAAGTTTCTTACTGAGGAGTCAACCTGGCTGCAGGGGATTGATCCCAATACCAACTTTTGTGGCATTTGGGAAACTGCAGACAAAGTTACTGTGAGATTTCTGAGCAGAAAGTCATTCCTGTCACATACGCTGGCTTAACAGTCTTGGCAGTGCCAGGTTAAAGCTCGGACTCAATGATCTTAAGGGTCTTTTCCAACCTAAATGCTTCTACAATTCCATGAAAGCAGAAGACAAGAAGTTTTGAGAAATTTCAGGGGAAAAAAAACAGTGCAGCTGGAGGCTTGTGAGTGTTGCAACCCTTTGCTGACTATCCAAAAAGATGGAATAGACGTGGCATATTTAGTTTCACTGATTTTAACACTGAAGGGACCACAAGATCACCTCATCTGTCTTCCTCCAGAGCAATTTACTCTGCATCCTCAGATCCCCTTTAGTGTCTCTTGCTTACCTGTAACATCAAGCAAAGACTGTTCTGCCCTGGCTATCAAGCAGAGGGCAAAAGAATATTAATGCTTGGCAGTGCAAAATATAAAATAATCACTGGGAATAGTTTTTGCTGGCAAAAATAACAACAGACCAGCCTAGTCCTGGCCCAAATAGAGAGACAATAATGTTCTTTTCCCAGTCAAAACAACAATTCTTACTTTAAGGTTTGGTCAAAAGTTCTATTCTTATTCCTTTTCTTTCATAGGAAACCTATATGTAAAACATATACAATGTACTAGCAAAATGACATTTTAACTGAACTTTGCTTCTTGAGTTGCTGGGTTGGGTAGTTATTTTTTTCCCTGTTGGAAATATATCAGCATTTTATTTTCTAGAAGTTACCTATAAGTCAGTTAATAGACCAAGGAAAAAAAAGAAAGAAATAGAGCAGAGCACTGAAGCCTCTGGGGAACAGAGGAATTTTGGGTGAGCCAAACAGATTTAGGGTGTAAAGGAGAAAAAATATCAATTGCAGTATCAGGAAAACTTCTACAAGGTAAGAAAAATTTAGAAATGGGTTCTGAGAAGCAGAGCTGTGAATATAGAAATGCTTGAGATGCCTCCTGGGTTCACTGGAAAGAGCTGACAGTAACTAAGCAACCTTAACATGAGGTAGGGGAAAGGAGAAAAGGTAGCTGAAGATTGCCACTGGAGTATGTTTGGGCTGGAGCATAGAAAAATCAAAGCACCAAAAAAAATCAAATTATTTTTGAAGTCTGGAATTTTATTTTTAAAATGCCACAAAGTTTTGGAATCTACTGATTTTTTTATTATTATTTTTTTTATTTCTTTTTCGAAAAAGCCTTCAATAAAAATCAGGACAAAAATAACTTATTTTGGCCCAGGATGTCTGTGAGCATCTGTCACATGGAGAAGATCACTGTGTTCCCTGCTGGATCAGAGCAGATATTCATCTCATGGGAACATCTGCTCACAGAGATGTCCTGACCAGAGACTTTCAAGGCAGCTATGAGAACCTCTCACCAAAAAAACCACAGTTTCACCTGTTTATGGAGAACGTTCCTATTTATTCCTTCTTCCCTCTCTCCCAATTTTTGCCAGATGTCAGTGTGGTGCTCCAAGTTAAAAAAGATTCTGTTTTCTTCCTAAATATTTGTCTATTTCTTTTGATACTTTAACTCTCAATAATTTTGCTCTCCATATAGGTGACTAAACCTCTGTTGACTTTTGTTGAGCTCTTACAGCCATGGAGGAGTCTTCAAGAGCCAGAAAGATTTCTCTAGGTTGAGAACACAATCACCAATTCTAGAATGATACCTTTGTGAACCAGGTCCAACCTCAACGCCTTTAGAGAAAAATGTGCCCTGAAGGGCTGAGGTTTTTTATCATGAAAGAAGCAGCATCTCTGTGCCAAACTTGCATACAACATGAAGTGAACCCATGCTGAACCTTACTTGAGGTTTGAAAAAGTTTGAATAACCTTTTTCTGCTCAATATTTTCTTTGTACCTCAACACTTTCCAGTTCAGGACAACACAGAGGGTATGTGCCAAAATTCTGGAGAACAAAAACAGAAAAAGAAACTCAACTGAAAAAAACCCACAACATCCACAGAAGAACCATCTTCTCTCGTGGGCATTCTGGGACCAGCTGGAAGACAAAAATACTGGGAAATTTCACAGGGAATGAAAATCTACAGACCCAGGAGGTTAAACAAACACCACCCAGGTTCTTGTTTGTTCAGGGTTTTTTTGCCAAAGCCCAGAAAAGAATACAATGGAAGACTTCAGCTTTCCATTTTTTCTAGCTGTTTACCTAAGTCTAATCCCCCTGAATTGCCCTTGTTCCTGGAAATATGTAATTTTACTACATATTTAGTAAAAGCAAGCATGGGTCTGGCTTGTCAGGAAAGACCCACCTTACGGATGGTGGTGGCTGATAGGGTAGGTATCTTGTCTAAGCCTTTACTAATACGATCACTAATATAACGAAGAGTTAAAAAAACCCAAAAAGCATACTGTTTGCTTATTTACCAGTAATGTTCAGGTTGAGAGGAAAATATTTATTTTAGGGTTTTTTTTCCTCTCTCATTCCCTTACTGATTTCTCTTGATGCCACATATATTTTAAAAGATCATCACCAGGAGATTACAGCTTCTCCCTAACCACTGAAACCAAATAATTCAAAAAGGGTCCCAAGTGGGATTTTGATGCTCATCCTGAGTACAACTCAGCCATTGTGTGTTTCAGCAGATGGTTATGTCAGTGTGCAGTGAATCATGAAATTTCCACTGCTCTCACTCCAGAAACAGGTCAAACTGTGTAAGATACAGCAGTCAAACATTTTGTTTGCTTACAATAAGACAAATAATGGTTATGATTGAAATAAACTCCTTTCATTCAAAGCAGTTTTTGTTTGACCTTGTCCTACAAGAATTACTTTTCTATCTTTTGGCCTAACAGTGATAATTTTTTTTAAATGTGTAGCATATAACATCTTGAAAGTTATTATGAAGTAACATAAATTTACTTAATAATATTCTGAATATTAGCCAGCTGTAATTACCATCAGATGCACAATTTTCATTTTGGAAGTATCTATGCAAATTATGTAAGGAACAGTCATAAAGATAAGAGGACTATTAGATAAATATTGCTTTGCACTAACAATTAAAAAAAAAAATTGTGTGGTTTGAGGTTTTTAATTTAGCTAAGTTTTGTCTAGAACCAGTGTTTTTATACGGTGCGAAAATGAGTTTGTGTACTCACTCTCCCCTTTTCTTGCTTAATTCAAATATAATTGAGATTGTTACTACTTTGACTTTTTCCAGTTTTAATAATGTCATTATTTGCAAATATGGTACAAATTTAAGGGTGAGAAAAAGCTCCTGTCACATTGCTATTGGAAAAGTGAAGCTAACCCCCCCCACACCATCAGCTGAACATATATGGTAGGTCGTGAAAGAATGAAACATGGAGTAGGTATTTATCAGGCAGATGCAAAATAAACTGAACATTAATTTATTGTTGATCATGAGTTATGATATTGAATTTGCATATTTCTTTTAACCGCTAATTCATAGTGCACTGGCACAAAGGAAAATAAAAAATTAATCAGTGAGAAAGACCACAAATGGAGGAAAATAGGAAACAGCACTAAGATTAATTAGTTTATTCATAGCTGATGTTATGCACAGGGTAAATCTGTTAGGATTTAATGTCTTGTTGAGGGAAAATTTTGTTTCCATCTTTGTAGAAGTAGTAGACATTCATTATAAACATGACAGACATTCTTGTCACCATTATGAGCCCCTCATGACAGGAAATGGTTGTGCCAGAGTGACACTCAGTGATGAAACAAAGTGTGAAAAGGGCTGTAAAAGTCTGAGTTATTCAGCAATTAATTGTGAAATACTCTGTAGTCCTACCTAGCATATTACCTGCTCTCATCATGTTCTTGCTGGTGTATCATCTTGCATGTATTTCAATAAAAGCCAAGGGACATTCTGTTTCTGCTCAAAAAGTCTCAGGACTTTTTATCACCTTGACATTATATTGTTGCGTGTTTGCAGCTAAAATCTCAAAAGAGTTGGTTGGTAAATTATACTCAATCATGCATGCCCTTAGGGTACCCTTAAACACTTTCTTGAGTTGTCATCGCTCTTTATGCAAGCCATTTAGAAAGTACAGGACTTTTTTTTTAACAATGTGTTCTCCATCCGTGCAAACCACAGTCACAATGATAGAGAGTCTTGAGGAAAGATAAGTATAAAAAATGCTTACGTTGTGCCCTGAAATATAACAATCCAGCTATTTTAGATCAGTAACACATTCATGATTACTAGGCTAGAGTTCTACATGAGATTCCATTGGATACTGATTGGTCAGCTGATCAGCTGTTACAGATAGCCATGCATGATTTGGAACAGGCTGTGATAGCGCTAAAAAGGAACTAAAAAGTAGAATGAAGGTACAGTAAAGTTCTACCTCTTGAGCCTTGTCATGGTTTAACCCCAGCTGAGAACTAAGCACCACACAACTGCTTTCTCACTTCCTTCCAGATGGGATGGGGGAAAGTAAAAAGCATAAGAGAAAACTTGTGGGTTGATATAAAGACCGTTTAAATAAAGCAAAAGCTGTGCACACCAGCAAAGCAAAACAAATTCGTTCACTGCTTCCCATTGTCAGGCAGGTGTTCAGCTATCTCCAGGAAAACAGGGCACCATTATGCGTAACAGTTATTTGGGAAAATAAACATTATCACTCTGAATGTGTTCCCATTCCTCCTTCCTTCCTCTTTATATGCTGAGCATGACATCCTATGGTATGGAATATCCCATGGGTCATTTGGGGTCAGCTGTCCCATCTGTGTCCCCTCTCAGCTTCTTGTACTCCCTGAGCCTACGTGCTGGTGGGATGCTATGAGAAGCAGAAAAGGCTTTCACTCTGTATAAGCACTGCTCAGCAGCAACTAAAACATCCCTGTGTTATCAACACTGTTTTCATCACAAATTAAAACCAGCTTCATACTAAATACTATGAAGAAATTATCACTATCCCAGCCAAACCAAACACAAGCCTGTAATGCAGAAGACTCTGGGAAATAGCCTGTAAAGCATTAAAAGTAAGTTCATAATGACTACAGAACTTTTTTAGGATTTGTTAATAATTTCCTAAAAAATGTATCCTGACTCCGTGACTCAAGTCAACTCTGTATGTCTTAATCTGTGTTATTTCAGGTTTTTTGCCCAGCTGCATTACAGTTTTTTTTAAAACCATCTGACATTTTTATAGGTTATTACAAGCTCATTTTAACAGAATCAAATTATTATATTGAAGATCAACAACATATAAAGTCTATAATACCTTATTAACACTGCAGCAATGACTGTTGAATTAACAGCTCACTTACTGTTGTGAAGGAACACATGGATAAGTTATGCTTTAGCTTGTGGTACAATGGCTTTTAACTTTTCCCAAAGAAAACTAGCCTGTTTGTGCTATTAGACACTACCAAAGAGCTATTTCTCTATAAATTGTACACAATGAAATAAAGTAGGTATAAACCATTGTGAATCGAGGGAGAGATAGGCTGAGGAATATTGCATGAATAAATACAGCATGGATATTTTTTCCTTCAGTATCTTTTGCAGAAGGGTAGTCTCTGAGATTTGAAAGATTCCCTAGCATATTAATCTTTAAAATTTGACAATGTTGGAGCCAGTCCTTTGAAATGACCAGATTGTAAATTCTCATTCTCTGAAATGATGCAAATATAATGATTGTTGTTCAATAGAAAATGAACTGAAAATAAGGGTTAGATCTCTTTTGTGTTTGATTACTAAATAAAATCATTCTTATTGTATGACATACAGTAGGTATGCCATTATAATATTCTGAGCAGCATTGTGCATTACATTGCAATGTTTTATTCTCACAGAAGAAACCTTGTGTTAAGACTTTTGGAGTAATTCCTTCCTTATATATTTATCTCAATTTTGCCCTCGGCTAGTTTCTAACAAACTTAAAAGCTATCTTCTTAGTGTTCAGAGTATCTCCAAGACAGGTAAGATTGGACAGACAGACAGATTAATCTTTTTCTTTTTTGCCACATGTTGCTGCTTCCTTGGTCTCTGTGGGCCATGGAGCATAATCAGGCATTGCAATGGTGATAATCAATACAGCTGAAATGATACCTGGATCTGTTTTGGACCACTCCAACTTGATGTATTGAAGAGAAATGTGTTCTAGAAACACTAACTGTAATCAAATGCAAGACAGCTAATATAAAGTGGCCTCAAGGCCAGGATTTGGTCCAAAGTAGTACTTAATTTTTAAGTATAGAAGTAACCTATATATTCCAGTGAAGAATATTTATGCAGGCACACTGTCATGACCCAAAGGGTTACATGGCCTGAGGGTGTATAGACATTGCAATTGTGAGCTCTAAGGATTCTGTAATACACAAGGACATAAAGGCTTTATCTTCGAAATTTCTCCATTTTATTACAGATTGCCACAAACAGAACACAAATCACTACCAGCAAATATAATACAACAAAAATCACCAATAGCAAGTATACATATGGCTAATAAAGCAAATACATATATATCAAGCTATTAAAATGACTATCAACAATCAATATACTATAACATTAATCATTATTATGGCAACAATCAATATTATAATAACAGCCAATAACAGCAACAAGGTAGAAGGTATATACTTTTACAAGCTACTACAAACTTAACATTAGCAAAGCGAGTTTAACTATGTAACAGATATATTTATAATAGATTATTTATATGGTGTTACCAGATACCAGAAAGTATTGTTTTGTATCCATATGCTTTTATCAGTCTGGAAATATGACTTCTACAGAAATAACATCACAAAACTGGGAAAAAAAGACAATTTTTGGGTGACAATTTCTGAGTGACCTAACAGTTTAATTTGAAAAAGTGGAAAATGAATAGACTTTAAAACAACAGCTAATTAGAGCTTTTATGACCCACAGAAAATGTAATACAGTAAGAGAAACTGAAAAAGACAGAAAGATCAAATAAAAATGTGAAAATTTTGATTATAATATATCTTTTATACAGTAGTGATATTCTGTACTAAACTTCTACAGACATGTCAATTAAAATAGAGCTTCATCTCAGAGCAAGTCAACAAGTTCCTTTGAAAACTACAAACAATATATCAAATTGTTATCTTTGGATCAAAAAATCCCATTTATAGCTTAACGATGTATTCAGATTGTATGAAATACAATTGGAATTTGAAATACTTGTGATATTTTAGAAAGATACATGTTGCCAACTGCAGCGATACTAGGCAAATATATAAACTCAATATATACTGGCTTATTTATGAAACCTGTGACAAAGACAATGCAGACTTAAAACCAAACCAAACCCAAATCAAATCAAAACTGCTGAATTGAACCAAAATCCATTTTGGTGTCTACTTCTCCTGAATGAAATTTTTGGAGAGACAGACCAAATGAAACTATAATTACAAATATGCTATGAAATGGACAGCTTAAAATCCTAATTAAAGCTATTACATGTGAATCTCTGTATGTATAATTACATCTGTGAACTATGAATTATTATCAAGCTAAGCATATTATAAAAAAAACATAATGATTCCCGTCATGAGTTGCACAGTCAGCCATCTAGTTCTAGGTCCTTCCATGCTTCAGCATTAAGCTATCAGTTATCTGCCACTGAATATTTGATATGAACATTGGATACTAAATTATTATTTAATTTCTATTAAAGGAAACATCCTGAGACAAATCACTGAGAACACATTTTTACTCTTGATATGCTCTACAGGCATACATAGTAGACTGGTAAAGACATTATTAGGAATTGACAATTTCTCATTAAGATTAAATTACAGTAAAATTGTTTATCTCTTTTGTTGTATTCCATTTTGGTTTCACTTACAAAATCCCAAATGTTGGTGAATCTGCATAACAAAAGGAGATTACAGTTACTGTTCTTCCATCTTCTAAATTAGTGCACTTGAAAATCTTGATAGAATGAAGATTTAGCCACATTAATTCTGTATGGGAATGATAACACTATGACTAAGAACATAATGAGCGTAGGCAAAGACCATATAAAGTTCCACCTTTTTTCATATTAAATGTTATTTCAATTAAAAAAAAAATAGTACAACTACATATAATGTACACTATGCATATAATTTATAATTAATTTTTACATATTCTTTTCCATCAGAAAAGCAGTTCAAACATTCTGAAACTAGTTCAGTTGCAAATCACTAATTCTATTAATGGAGTTAAAAAATGCACAGGCATGAATTCCTGAAAACCTTAACAACTCCTTAAAGCAGATCTGTCTCTAAAGGTATTTTCTGGAGACATATGTGTAATATCTTTTATTTTGTTATATTACCTCTGTAAGAAAAGCAAGACACTCATGCCTATACCTACATTGAATATTAATAAAACCACTAATTATACTAGTAATGTTATTCTTATTTATGTATGTTAAGAATCTATTATTTGAGTTTCAATGTCTATCTTTATTCTAGCTCAAAATAGACAAAAATCCCCTAGTAGTTTAATATGCTTAATATGGAATGTATTTAATCTTATTTATAGTATTCATCATTAACTTCTTATAACCAAAGAGAATGGATGTTGTCAGCAAATGATGTGAACAACATGAAGTGTGAAGTTGTTGATGACAAATATATAAAGTCTATAGTACACAAATATTAGGGATCCTTTGGGAAACCGAAAAGAAAAAAAAAAAAAAGTGAGAAAAAGTGAGAAAGGAAAGGGGAAACAGAAAAAAAAAGAAGGAAAAGAACTGAAATTATCATGTTTTAAAAGTGTTAACAGTTATGCAGCATTAACCTAGATATGTTACCTCCAATTTCTGCACATGCTCCATATTCTACTCCATAACTGGTCTTGATAATTTGGCCTGTGCTTGTTCTGCTTCCCGCCACAGAACTTGGTTCTCTGGTGGCTAATTTATAAATTACTTCAGATGCTTTTTTTAAAAATACAAGAATGTAAATGGATTTTAAGTTTCTTCAAGGAAAATATGAGAGTTTCTGAATTTGTATGTTTATATTTTGTCATCACTTCAATAGCTGAAAACTGAAAGGAGTAGATAGGATCCTAGTAAGCAACATAAGCCCACACTTGTATAAATGTACAGTTCTTGTTCTAGTCATCAAACATATTCTCCACTGTGCTTTAGTAGAGCAGCATTGTAGTTGTTCATAGATAAGTGTCTCAGCTAATTTTAGACAAATAAAATGTCAGGAAATATAGCAGAAATCATTCATCTTACCCCTTCCAAAAAAAACCCACCATCCAACAAAACCAAGAAACATAAAAGTAGCAAATATTTCAAGTGTTACAGTGATTTGCCAGCTTTTTCATTGCATCAGTGAATTACAAATATCATATGATGATTTGTATTACTATCTTGCACTCTGATGCAAACTTGTCTGCAAGATCTCTTTGATCCCAGACTTTTTTTTAATCATCTGTAATTCTGTTCTGATTTTCTTAAGAAGTTTTCTTCACTCAAAACTTTTTATACTTTCTGATTTTATTTCTGTTGACATTGTATTACTGAGCCTGGGAGGCTTTTCTGGGTTAATTGGTCCAGGTGGATTAATTTGGCATCTAATTACACAACTGTTGGGTTTTTTTAATACTGCTGTGAGTTTTTCAGGGTCACACTGAGTGAACTGTGCTTGGATACTTTAAAATAATCAGGAATACTTTTTTGTTATTTATTTTCCTAATCTAATGCTGAGCTCAGTCCAAATCCTTTGAAATTAGTGGCTAAATTCTCATTGACTTGACTGGATGTAGAATCAGGCCTGAACCACATATGTGTATATATATATATATATGTTAACTCCTACATTTTTAGATGGTGCATTAAAAAAGCATATGTTGTCTTTGGGCTGGTTGAAATACTTGCAGAGCAGTTAGTCTCCAACTTTTAAAGCATGCTAAGGCAGATACCAACGCATATACATACATTGTTTCTACAATTTCAGTAAGGCACTACTCTTCAAATGCATATAAAGTAATTTTTTCTAACCATTATGACCAGTTTGTATGGTCTTACCTATGATATTCCCAGATTTTGTGAACCAACAGAGGACAGATTTTTTTCTTAACATAGATTCATAAAGGTTAAGTATATGCATTGGCTGAATGTGTTTCCTCAGTGATAGGTGTCAAATATTTTGTCTGCTAATGTCATCCCTGATTTTGTGACATCATTACGTACACTGCAAAACTCAGAAAGGTAGGAGTGAAATACATAATTCATTCTTAAATCTGAATATAATGCTATAAAATGTATTTAAAAAATCTAAAACATCACCACAAGAAATCAGGTCAGGATAACAGGCAGTCACAGTTTATTGTTATTTTTACCACTTTCTTCTCATACCCACACTATTTTGTACATTGTTTTGACAGCTAGAAATTATAGGAACAAGCTATGTATTGGTATTACAATATCGGTATTGTAAAATACTAATTCTCTAATTACAGAGATAATAAATAATAATTGCCTTAAATACAGCCATAGAAGTCAAAGCAGGATGAAAAAAATTATGACAGGAGAATGACAAAATATGGGAACAAAAATTGTACTAGTGCTAGAGAACAGACAGAGAAAGAAATGAACATACAGGAAGAGACTAAGGGGGGGAGAAAGGACTACTGAAACATGGTTCTGGGCTCTTTTAAGCCAAATGAACATTTTGTCTGCAATCATTCTAAAAGGACCAATACAATCTAGGTGCTAGTGATGAATTTATAGAAATTTTATCGATTTTTTAGGTTAATTCATAAAAGACTTAGAGAAGATCTTCTAAAGAATTTGTTTACATGCTTGGGGTTTGTTTCTTGGGTTGTTTGGTTTTTTTTTTCGTATTTGGAAATTTCTTAATGATGCAAAAGCTTTTGAATCAGAACCATTTCTGTAGTTTTCATTGTTGCCTATATATTTACCAACCAAAATAAAAAGGAAAACAAACAAACAAAGAAATAAGCCGACCAACAATTTGTAAACTAATATTAAAAATAGCTTTCATTACAAATGTCAGAATTTTCAGACCTGAGAATTTTGTGAATGTCTGAAAAAAACCCCAACATTTATACAAAATGTGTCACAATAGTTCATGTGATACATTGACTATTTTTAGAGAAGTCTGACCATGGGACATCAAAATTGGTACTTTGCATACTAGGTACACTAGCAGTCAGTTCAACTGCAGTATGATGTTTCGCCTCACTGACATGACCATACTTAACACATGTTGTCTTCTGAATAATTGTATAAAGAAATTAGAAACATTTTTGTTCACAGCAGCTCTTGAACAAAACAGTCAATCAAGTAAACATGCTCCTTACAACATTAGAGAATACTTCCCTGTCTAGAATGTCCAGACTTTAGTCTGTGTGTAGACAGCTGTGCTTAATGCTCTTAATGTATCTATAGATTTTAAAGCATTTTAAAGCTCTCAATATTATACCAAAGTAGTAAGTTAATGTAGAATGCCTGTCAAGTATCATGGCTTTTAAGGTGGAAAACACAATGTCTCCATCTATAGAGGCACTCTTACTTGTTTTTTATTGCCTGCATGGTGAAATTAGGTCTTTCTTTTAAGAGGACTAGCTAACTAGGCATCTTTAGAATAGGATAGAAATGAGACAACTGTATTAAGATGGGCAGAAATCATCCTTAATAAACACTGTGCAAAATGGCACCAGAGACAGTTTGATATATATGCATAGAATGTGCTTTCTAGAATAACTACATAACTATGAAAATATAGCTGTATATGTAACTATGTGTAAATACACATATAATTATATGTGTATTTACATACATATGTCTCTGTATATATATAAAAACCATCTATTTTGTTGTAGATACTTAACTCCTGTAACCATGTAGAAAAACAGCTTTGCGGTAATGGAGCTAGGGTTCTGGTGGACAGCAAGTTGAACAGCAGAAAGTACTGGGCACAAATTAAAAATCATTAAATTCCATCCAAATTTCCTACCTTATCAATAACTACAGTCCCTGTCATCTAAATATGTAAGAGCTATATGAGTCCTGCACAATACGAGTCTGAGTGAGTGTGAAGGTTGAGCACCTGACCCAAATCTAGAGGCATCCCAAGACACTTTATCACATTACGTTTCTGATTCTATGCAAAGGCTTTTTTTTTCAGGTTAGTAATTATTTTGTTCTTGGGGTATAGCACTTCTCACTAACTAAACACAGAAGTTAATTATATTGAATTGTTTGTACTTTTATAATATATTTGTAATAAAGAAGTTGTAATAATAATGGAAACAGAAGTGGCATCCAGTAATGGGCATTAACCCCATTACCCCAGGCTGGAACATTCATATATAAGCTATCCTAGCAAATGACTGTTTAATGTTTTCTTGAAGTACTCCAAAAGTGAAAACTTAAAGCACTGCCTTGTCAAATTAAATTAATTTTAAACTTTTCTGACAGTTAATCTAAATCTTCTTTGTCATAATAGTGGACATGAACAACATGCTCTCTTCCTATCTGGCGTTGTATTTTATGTATTTAAATCTCCAATCTTCTTGTCTTTCAACAATACAATTTTACTTCTTTTCATCTTGCCTTGGAACTCACATTTTTCTGAAGAAATAAGCATTTTTGTATACTCTCTCTGTATTTTAGCCAATTAATATTTGTATCAGACTTTTTGGGGTGTATTTTTAATATAAATTTATGTTAATTATATTTATTTACTTATAATGCATATATTTGTTCTAGATACTCTTTGATAACAGATTTTCCTAGACAGGCAAGTGTGGTGAGTTGACCCTGGCATGGCACCAGGTGCCCACCAAGCCCTTCTATTACTCCCCCCCCCACCCCTGTCAGCACGGCACGCCGGGGGAGGATAAGAAGCAAGGGGCCGTGGGTTGTGATAGAGAAGATGCTATTTGGTA